>CABFVZ010001828.1:144313-160987 GCA_902151445.1 Timema monikensis | reverse complement strand
AGTTTAACGTGGAATCCGAACCACGGTGGAGGCCTGGCATTCCCCACATTCACAAGATGTGATTAATACACGTCTTGTCAGAGGTGAAAGAAGGGTTTGGTAATCAGATAAATGTGCCGAGACTGAGGATTGAACCCCGGACTCCCAGCACAGAAGTCTGACACCTTACCCCTAGTCCACCAGGTCACCTAGTTTGTGAATTGTGTTCTGATATAATTACTTAGTTCAGATAGTGTAGCTCTAATAAAAAATATTTTGTAATAAGTATTTTAAAACATGATTATATAGTAACACTTAGTGATGTTGGTTAATTTAATGAGTGAACTGATCCTATTCTGTGTTGAAGTTTTAGAACTACGTCAGCACAAAGAGGCCGCTTATCTCCATATCCCGAGGAAGATCGAGATTTCGCAGAGCAGGACATTATCTTTCAAAATGGCTGGTCACTTGGTGTAGTGGTCAGTGCACCTGACTATCAACCTAGGGCAGCCAGGTTAGATTCTCGACTGGTACCTTGGGTATTTTTCCCGAAAGGGGAGTTGAGTTATCCCAACAGTCATTAGGGTCTGGTTAGTAAGGCTTATGTTGGGTTAAATGTGTCTATAGGTTTTACACCCTCATTCACCATCAACTAATCTCATATACAATTTTATATAATATATATATATAACTTTCAAAATTAGTTAATATCAAGTTATGTTGGAGGCTGTGGTCAATATAATTATATATTCGTAGGAAAAAAAATTAAAATAAACAAAATACGTGCATGATCATTTTTGAGGTCAGTAGTGATAACATTTTAAAGTGTTCTTAGTGCCGGTCCCACAAATATCGTACTAATACCTCAATCACTGGATCGGTGATCAGTTAAGTCACAGATCAATAGCAGTTTATTTACAACAAATTGAATTATAAATCAAAATCTCCGATCCCCTGCTCGTAGATTTGATCAAATAATCTTGTAAAACATACATGGAGACACTGTCAAAAGCACTGTATTTGTAAAGAGTTGATTATGATTGGTCCAAATCTATGCATAAGTTTGGTTAAGATGTACACTTTATATTATGGCCCTGGTAACCTAGTCTGTCTGATATTTAGATATATATTAAAATATATACCTACCATTCACTTCAAGAAAAGTCTTTCAGACAAATTTGTAGTGATATTAATACGCATACAGAGCTTACACCCTTATATCAAATTGTATTTCTCTATGATTGAATAAAGGTTGACTTATAACCTGTAGGTTCTTTGGATATGAACCAATCTCTGTAACTGCATTGATTAATTGAAACACCTCCTCTGAACAAGTCGTAATTGACAATACTATCCTATAAAAAAAGTCATGTTCAAAATAAATAATCAAAACACACAATTTACTTTTATCAAGCACTAAAATAAGGATTAGAAATTAGTTTACTTATTAAAACTTATGTTTGCCATCATCATAATGACCGGAGAATCAAACAGTTGATGGGAGTTGATGGAGGCTGCTTATCTTGATCAGAGATTTGAGAGAAAATCGCCTTTTAATTGTTGATGGTGCAACTGAACATGAGGTCGAGACACTGATGGACAATCAACTTACAACTGATCTTTTATCAAGCCAATGATTATTATATGTGCAACAGACTTTAGTTTATAGGTAGTAGGCTATTAATAATATATATCACCCACTTCGGTGGCCACATGGTGTGAGACGTTACTCTCGAAATGGACTAAACTACCGAAGACGGGGAGGGGAAATCGGGGATCGATTCCTGTCGGGTGTATTGAGGGTGTTCTTTCTAGAATCGTTTTCCCCTCTCCCTCCAATAAAATGTGGGTACACTTCCTCTAAATTTAACTTTCCTAGTTCCTAGCACAGTAGTGTAATGATTACATACGCGTACAGCCTGAATGGGTAGTAATACGCACTTCTTAGACAAAACCTATCACAGCTGAGAGTGATTGCTGCATACCACATGGATTGACGTATGAATATGTAAAAGTAGATCTAGGTCTAGTAGTTTTTCGACCTCTTAGATAAGGCTCTTATTTTGAAATTAGGATTGTAGACGTGGAATATTCCAATTTTCTCAGGGTCAGGAGAGATTTTTGTTTATCTTGTGGACCCACAAGCGGACGTAAATAAAAAAATCGTAGATAAAATATTGAATATTTATGATAAATCAATCCTCATATAGTCTGTATTTTCTCCCGAATGTGACTGCGTCCACAGGAAACTCGTGGTTTTAGCTTTGTGTTGGTGATGTCTGGAGAGGATATATTTAGCTTTTCATGAACCAAAAGGTAGAGAGAGAGAGAGAGAGAGGAGGAAGCCAATGCTATGGAAGATATGCAAAACCCCATGAAGTCTAATTTTATAATTTAAACCATGAGTGGAATCCATCACACATTAAAATATTTATGGAATTATGTTATTCAAATCAAACATTTTCTTGTTGAGGCAGATATGAACGGAATTATTTCTAAACTGAGTTGAGGGAAAGTTTGATTTAATATTTTGAGAAATATGAAATGTACTCATTTCAAATTCATAGATTTTATAAGTAGACTATTAATGTGTTTAAAAAAAATAGTGATTAAGTTTATTATGTTACGTATGGATACGTGAAAGTAGATCCAGTAGCTTTTCTAGTGGTTTGTTAAGGTTCTTCCTATGATAATTGGAGTGTAGAAATAGCTGTGCTGTTATATCGTATTCTGTGGGATCATACCGTATTTGGCCTACATGTTCCATCCACAAACAATTAGGGGGAGGGGGTGCACCAAATATCCCATTTCAATAACAATTTTAATCCAAATTGTTGCATGTTTGATGTAACATTAGTAGTTCCCATTGCTTACGTCACTCTCTGTCGAGTACAATGTTTTCATATGTAGACTAGGCGTTACACTGTAGTTACTAACACAAGTTAAGGAGTCAAAGTAGCAACCATTTCTCGGAGTTACCCCTTTGATATGCTAACTACTCACAATCAGTGGAGGAACAACAACATCTCTTTCTTGTTAAACTGGTAAAATTATAGTACAAGAAACTTGCTATTCTCGCAGTAGACTAGACTGCCGATGAAGGGGAGATCGAGGTTTGTATCTCGGTTGGGTGTATTGAGTGTGGATTTTTCAAAATGGTTTCTTACTCTACTTCAAGGTACACTGCTTATAAATATAACCTTCCCCAGACCTAAAGACCCTAACGTAAATAGTACATAAGCGTATAACCAGAACGGGTAGTAAGACGTGGTGCTATTTTTTTTTTTTTTACAAAACTGATATTACAATTATTCTAAATGGGGGGTGAGATTGGTTTTGAGGGAGGGCCACAAAATATATTTGGGGAAAAAATGAAATATAGATAGTAGAAAACTACGGCACTTAAAATTAATAAGTGGCTCTACAAGTTAACGAGTGACACCATTAAGAATACACCACTCGTTGACCAATTTGTGGGAAGATTAGCAGGTACTTATGTATCTTTACACTAATGCACTAATCGTACATTGTCCCATGTCCCAATGAGATGAGGTGATGGTGATAGTGAATAGTGCCAGTAGAAACTATTATCCTAATTAATATAAGCCTAACTAACCAGACTGTGGTGACCGTTGAGGTAATTCACTTTTCGGGGAATATATCCAAGGTACCACCCGGGAATAGAACCCGGCACTCCTAGGTGATGTGTGATGATCTTTCTACGGGTCCAGTTATAAGTATGTGCTGCATGCAAAGATCTCGTCAAGCTTAAAGGTGAGTGCCGAAGATGATTGTTGTGTAACTGAACCCCCCCTTCCCTACATCACATAATCAAAATATTATTGCGTCTTAGTTTTCCATGTCAAGATAAGACGAAGAAAAGACAGACAGGCGTGCACGTGTTGAGTTCCTCAGACAAGGTGGACAGCTTCTGGTGGGGGCAGCTTCCTCAGATAACGGGCCCTACTGTCAAAAGTTTATCTCTCCAAGAAACAAAACACGTGCTACTGTTCCCTCGGAGAGACCTGCCGTCCAGTGTTGCCATTTTCAGACACTTGCAACAGTTCTTTCACAGGATCCTACCGTCCAGTGTTGTCGTTCTCTGGCCTCAAATTATTCCGGCGGATAGTGTAATCTTATTTATTTATTTGTCTATTTGAGGTGTTTAATGTGCACTTTCTAAACTAAATGATTATATCAGTGCACAACTTATGAACTAACTTAAATCTAGAATATACACAACATCCAACCCCCAGCAGTTAGTTTAACACTCTAAAAGGGTGAATCAACATTTCATCAATGATCAGTTTTCCGGCCATGACAGGACCTGAACCTGAGACTCTTAACTCGGTAAGCAGACACGCTACCAACTGAGCTAAGGTGTCGGACATATGTAGTTGGTTGAGACTGTTATTTGTGGTCTGTAAAATAATAAGAGTTTCGTTAAATAAAGTTTAGTGGTTCGTTATAAAAAGTTGGTAAATACAAGTTTTAAGTTTAAAATTGTCATAAAATAACATAAAACTGAATTTTAGTAGTCTAGTGTTAGTAAAAAAAAATTCTAGGATATAGAATTAATTTTTCCTATAAGGGCTCTAGAATACAACTCTTTAGAGCAGAATATTATAAAATAGATGGGAAGTTAGAATCCAAAAACTTTCCCATATTATGTACTATAGCAGCGTTTCTCAACCAGTGGGCCGCGAAGGGTCAGCCAGTGAGCCACGGGAGTTTGAGGGAAAATCGAGAAAATAATAATTGGAAAATAATTTAGGTAAAAATAACTATTTTGAAATCAATGAACAACATTATTTTTAAAAATAATCAAATTGTTAGAATTTTATCTATTTATCTTTTGAACAATATTAATACTCGATATTTTTACGATAAAATATTTTCTTAAAAAAAAAACTATGATGTGGTTTGACGATTTTTGAGCTATATTCAGTGTGATGTTTGTTGAAAAATAATAATTGAAAATCACCATTTTATAGCTTGAACCAGGCCTCCACCGTGGTTCGGATTCCACGTTAAACTGTATGTCCTCCATTTCATCTCACAATCACCCTACCATTACACATTAGCGTAAGTGCGTATAACCCGAACGGGTAGTAAGACGCGGTGCTAATAATAATAATAATAATATATCTTGAAGAAACTTAATAAGAATGTGTTTTTAGCTAACCACACTTTTATAAGATTTCCTCTTAAAAACCAACACATCTCTCTGTTAATCACAATAAACACTATATATATATATATATATATATATATATATATATATAAAATTCTATACCAAATTGTTCAAATATTTTATCAAATTTTCAAAAATATGTTATTTCTAAACTACCCTAAAATTATTTTTAGTTTGATAAAATAAGAACGTACGTAATCCTATTTTAAGATACAAATTTTGAACCAAATCTTCGACGCCAACATATAAAAATCTCAAATTTTCTGTGATTTGACATAAGTAAGCCACCCTTAAATGAATTTATTTTTGAAAAATAAACCTTCACTATTATTGACGATGAAAAATCGTCCCCCGATTACAGTTTTTAACATAAACGTTATAGATGTAAAAAAAATATATATAAAATTTTTCAAAAATTAGACATCACTAAACTACTTAAAAACAAGTTTTTATTATAGAAAAACAAATATATATATATATATATATATATATATATATATATATAGTTACTTATGATTTAAAAGCCTATCAGATATCTATTTTAACAAGACCCCTGAGGTTTTTTCGGCTCATAGATTGGGAATATAACTTTAATTTGTGTACGGCACCCCCACGTGTCCTGAGGTGGTGCAGGTGCAGGAGGTTGAACACAACATTTTCAAAAAGAATAGAAACAATTACTCTGTATGGCAGAAAATTGAAATTGGGCGGGCAAGTATAGGGACCACACCAAATACTCATAAAAGTCTGGAATTTTAAAATTGTGACTAGTATGGGGGAGTGGGTATAGTAAGAAGGGAAAACAAGCAATTTTAGAAGACAACATTGAAATTTGCCAGGAATATAGTGGTTATTTAAAATAACCCATTAAGTGTTAAATATTTGTTTCTGTATCAATGAATATAATCTATTATAACATATCTTATAATACCTCCTACGCCAATATTGCGTTTTGTGTGGATTTTATTTGTTTTTTCACTCAGGCTTATTAATGTCTCGTTTAAAAGATTGTTTTTAAAATCCAGTGGTTGAAATGTTTTGTTTGGAATTATCATGTTTACCTGTTATACCCAAAATAATAAATATATAAAGAGTGCACTCAGATGTTGAACATCCTAAGTCCTAGTCTTGAAATCTGTTTGTTCACATGAAATTGAATTCTTCTAAATATCATAGAAATATAAAATTTGGAATATTATGTTACCTAGAAAAATAAAAAAAAACCAAAGTTTAATAGGTTAGAGACAAAATAGTGAATCGACTAATGTAAAAACAATTAAAATGAATAATTTATTTTCCAAACACTAAACTGTTGCAGTATAATGTAGCTTCCATTTGTTTGACCTATATAACGATCTATTATTAAGAGGTATATTTAGGCTAAGGCGAACATATTAGCAGAGGTTGAAAAGACAGTTTCAGCCCACTTTCTCCCATAAGGGTAACATTTATCCTCCACATTGAGAAGTTGGGTCATTTTCTCCCACATTGATTCTCCTGGGTAGGTGGGTCACTTTCTCCCATAAGAATAACATTGATCAGTGAAGAAACAGGAAATACTATTTTGGGTGTTTGACCCTTCTTTCAGGTTTTATCTTGAACCCTCCTTACTCTAGAGGTGGGCTATTTTCACTCGTGAGAATAATACTAAGAATTATTATCCAAGTGAGTCGGTGGCGGACAGGAGATATTATTTTGGGTGTTGACAATTATTTCGAGTTTTATCATTGATCCTCCTCACTGGGGAGTTTGGTCACTTTCTTTCACATTGTTCGTCTTCACAGGGAAGGTGGGCTACTTTCCCATAAGAATATCATAGATCAGTGGCGGATCAGGAAATATTATTCTGGGTGGTTGACATTTATTCTATCAAGTTTTATCGTGGGCTCTCCTTACTGTTGAGGCGGGTAACTTTCACCCATATGGATAGTATTAAGACTTCTCAAAGTGAGTTAGTGGTGGACCGAGGAATATTATTTTGGGGGTTTTAGCATTGATGCTCCTCACTTCGAAGTAGGGTCAATTTCTCCTACATTGATCCTTCTCATAGAGGAGTAGGGTCACTCTTCCCATAAGAATAACATTGATCAGTGGCGGATAGGGGAATATTATTTTGGGGGTCTTAGCATTGATCCCCCTCACTGCCAAACCTGGCGCCAGTTTGGTGGCTGGACAAGACAAGTTGAGACAGGAATAGATCGTATTTCCATTACGACATGGGGTTAACGACCTGGTGTCCTCTGTCCCTCCTCAATATCGTAAAAGTTTATTTCCATTCCAATGGAGTTTTATTGCGTTGTACTTGTTGGTTAATTTATATCTTCTATGCTGCGATGGGTTTTCCCCGGTGACGTTATCGCTCATTGGGGTGATGTCACGTCACGTCACCGGGGAAAACCCATCTCAGCATAGAAGATATAAATTAACCAACAAGTACAACGCAATAAAACTCCATTGGAATGGAAATAAACTTTTACGATATTGAGGAGGGACAGAGGACACCAGGTCGTTATCCCCATGTCGTAATGGAAATACGATCTATTCCTGTCTCAACTTGTCTTGTCCAGCCACCAAACTGGCGCCAGGTTTGGCAGTGAGGGGGATCAATGCTAAGACCCCCAAAATAATATTCCCCTATCCGCCACTGATCAATGTTATTCTTATGGGAAGAGTGACCCAACTGCTCTATGAGAAGGATCAATGTGGGAGAAAGTGACCCTACTTCGAAGTGAGGAGCATCAATGCTAAAACCCCCAAAATAATATTCCTCGGTCCACCACTAACTTTCTTTAAGAAGTCTTAATATTATCCATATGGGTGAAAGTTACCCGCCTCAACAGTAAGGAGAGCCCACGATAAAACTTGATAGAATAAATGTCAACCACCCAAAATAATATTTCCTGATCCGCCACTGATCTATGATATTCTTATGGGAGAAAGTGACCCACCTACCCAGGAGAATCAATGTGGGAGAAAATGACCCAACTTCTCAATTTGGAGGATCAATGTTACCCTTATAGGAGAAAGTGGGCTGAAACTGTCTTTTCAACCACTACTCATATTATCGAGTTTTTTTAGAGTATTGGACGTTATCTGTAGGCAGGGGCGGATTCTGATCATTTTCATACGGGGGGAAGTGGCCTATTATTATAAATAGCATAGCTACTTACAATGTATGTTTCTGTTTAATGCCATTCAATAGTTTCTCATTCATATATGATTTTATGTATGTTTCATGTCATGGCGATATTCTCCAATCTTTTAAAACCAGGTAGTTTCTTTAAACTATTTGGAGATACCCTCCTTCAACTATTTTTTGAAAAATTGTTCACACTAGAAGCTATGAGTAGTCTTTGCATTGAATTAAAAAAATAATAGATTCATTTATAAACCATTTAAAGTTTTCCCCGCCTAGAAATGTTTGAAATTTGGATGTCTCTATAAGCTATTAAGAGTGATCCTCACCTTAATATTTGACGATGGTTCCTCTAGAAGATAATCCTTGAACTGGTCTTCCACAAACAAAATTTTGAAAATTGAATTATTTCAGAAACTAGTCTATTTGGGGTGGTCCTCGCCCGAAAATTCTTCAAAACTACGTGCCTTTAGAAGCGATTTGGAGTTGTCCTCCCCTAAATATTTTTGAAATTTGTATGACCTTGGCAGCTATTTAGACCTTTCCTCCTCTGACTTTTTCTGCCAGTTAGATGTGTCTAGTCTATTAATGATTTTATGTGGTCTTTTCCAGCAAGTTTTTGACAATATAATGCATCTAGAATTAATTTGAAGTTTATTTAAGGCCATCTTTCAGCTTTTTATTCAATAATATAGGAGGATTTAAAATGTCTGAATGGAGACCATTCAGAATGGATACAATTAAGGATCGTGTGGATATAATGATAATTGATACAAATTAGACTTTTTATTTGTGGTGCTTGTTTAAGAAGTGTCTGAATGTATACCATTCAGAATAGATACAATTCAGCTCCCCCTGTCTCGTGTTCTTAGACTGAGCCACCGTTCGTCTCGTCTTTCAAAGACTGAGGAGGGGTGAGGGGTATACATTAATTCGGCCCAGATAGAAAAACCCTTGGTTTTGACGGTGCGTGCAACTTATGTTTCAGAGAGGTGGTCGCTAACAACCGTTCTATATACTCTGGCCGAGAAGTGATGGCTTACAGTCGGTAGGTATATCTTGCCAAAGGAGCGATGGCTTCAGCTGCTAGGTACATCTAACAAAGGAATGAATGATGGCTTACAGTCACCAGGTATATCCTGGAAGAGGTGTGATGGCTTACAGTAACTAGGTATATCCTGGCAGAGGAGGGATGGCTTAAAGTTGCTAGATATTCCCTGGCAGAAGAGTGATGGCTTAAAGTCACTAGCTATATCCTGGCAGAAGAGTGATGGATTACAGTCGTGCCTTACCGTTAATAAAAATGTAACATTTATTGAAAAAAAGGCAGTTTATAGTTAAAATATTTAATTTATTTTAAAGTCGTTATAAGCTTATACTGTAAGATGTGTCGAAATAAAACAATTGAATATATGGGCATGGCAGTCATTACGTGAATGGTATATATACTTTACATACATATTAAAAATAAAAACATCTTTAATCATTAATAGCATGATTGTGTTTTAGCCTCTTTTTTAATAAAAAAATATAAATGTCCGAACTCGATACATCAAATATGTGGTAAATCCAATTACACTAAATAATTTTTGAGGCACATTTGGTTTAGTGGTAAAATATAGAATACCAAAGAGAATAATGGAAATAAATTATTTCGGAAAAAGACCGCAAGGGACGCAAAGAAAAAAGATGAGAGGACTAGATGACATAAAGTGTGCTAGTGAGAGGAGATGACTGGAAGCAAATAAAAGAGGAGGAATGATGGAAAGATAGAAAAAGATTAAGGTATTTTAATAAACTGACTCGTTAACAAGCTTGAAACAGATGATGATGATGATGATGATGAAGATGATGATTTGGTCTGTTCATTTAAAACGTATTAATATGGACTGTATATATTTGCATAGCTCTTATTCTGGCTAATTAAATCATGGGGATATAGCTTATAGAATAGAATATTATAATTACATGAATGAAGGTTTTAAAAGAAAGGATATTATTTAAAAATATGACACTAGATTAATTGTTATTAGATTACAAGTTTTTAGATACTGTATCCTCTGAGAAAAGGATCATTATTTATGTACACCTCCCTGATGTCATTTTTTAATTGTCAAAATTTGTACCGATGAACGACACTAATTTATGGTAACAAGCTCTCCCGGTAAAACCTAAAAAGTAAAAACAAACTGTTCAATTAAATTAAATGATCCTAGCTTAAAATCCTATATATCACCCATTTAATATCCGGTGTTTTTTTTTAACAAGTGGCCTATGTTTATTCCTACTAGTGACATCAAATGCATTTTTACAGTTATAGCAAATACATAATTATAATATTAAATGAGGAAAATTTAATAAAGGTTGTTTACCAGCATTCACCTGTAGAGAAGTTAATAATAAACACACTCGGTTAAAAAATTAGCTTCAAACTTATACATCCATAGTAATACGAATAGATAGTTAAATTACCATGATGTGACCTTTTATTGTGAAATTGTTGAAATTTAATGAAAATGCTGGGCTTTTATTGAATATTTATAATTGTTAAATATAACTTCTATTCATTAAAATACCTCACATCACAGTAATTTAAAAGTATGGGGCATTTACAACCCCATTACGAACTCCCTCTCCTTCCTAAGTATTTTAAAATGATATGTGGGTTCATGCTTATATTGAGGTTGTTCTAGCTTACTTCATTCCACAGTAGTTGAACGCTTATCAAGTTCAATTATATTGACACGNGGGGGGGGGGGGGGGTAACTATTTTTGTAACGATGCTGATTTGGACCCCTCTCATATATTAAAAAAGTCATGGATAAAGTGCATTTTTCTTTAAAGTATTGTATGTAAGATATCCTTTCAATACTTCATCCATGGAAAATCACGCGCTTTTCAGAAATAACGTCAAAGGATTGCACAATTAAAACTTATTTTTTCTTTTAAAAGTGAACTCCGCAGTATTTACCCAATAGGAATCTAGCCTTCATAACACCTGCCGCCAGGACGCTTTCAATAAGTTGGTTTTGACACTGGTCACGAGTGGTCCAAGGGGCAAGGAGAGGTCATATATAAGCTGCTTGTGCGTATGAACACACAGAGAGAAAACCAATACAAACAGAGAGTGCCAATACAAATTAAGAGTGCCGGTCGCATAAATCTAACAAATTATAAACAGTGCCGGTAACATAAATATAGCAGTAGCAGTAATTCACAGTGCCGATAACTGAAATCTGCAATTAAACTAAGCTGTATCATATAAACTTATATTTTCAGTGCCGAAGATAAATAACTTTAATAAATCGTGTGCAACATTAAATGTCTTATTCAGTTAAAATATCGCACATAATTCCGTATTGATATAATTGCCGCTCGATCACGGGGCTATAAATACCAATTATATCGAAATACCGTACCGCTTTAATTAGTGCTTGATCACGGGGATATTATCAGCTAATTAAACGGTATCACTTCAATCGGCGCCCATCGCTGACCAGTAATTATATAATCGATACCCAACGTGGACCGATTAATTCAATATCTATATACATTCTGTAAATATATAAAATAATAAAATTTAAATAATACTAGGTTTCTATAATAAACTAATTTTAATTTCTATGTTTAGGAATCTCTTAAACTTATACTTTCTACAAAAATTTTCCCTACTTAAATAAGACCTTAATGATTAACGTTTTAGTTATAATCTACTGTGAAAGATATATTCCTTTTTAGTAAAAATAGGCATAACTTTCAAGGTTGTGACAAATTTTCTCCTGCCAAAAGTCGCCATCTCATTCGATTTTCACAATATTTAGCTTTTATTTTTGTGCATAAACTACAAAATAGCAAGAACAATACTAAATATTAAAGTAAAATTAATGCTAATGAAGCTCTCACAAATTCTATCTTATCACCATTGGGCAGGTAAGACCTTATTGAATAAGTGCAACTATATCACTATAATAATATATATTCGCAGCTAGAGACCTGAAGCTGTGTCAAATTAAATTTTCTGGAAAATGATAACCAGTACACGGGAATCAAGACAGGGAATTTCGGCTCTAGGCCTTCTTGCTAGTGCTTATCCCTGAGCTAATCGGGTACGTCTCGTTCCCAGAGGNTGGGCTAGCAGCAATGGCCCTGGAAATTCTATTAACCTAACATTGGTGCGGGGTAAAATATCCCAACCTTGTCCATGGGGCCCCAGCAAATGGGAGGCCTTTAATAAGAAAAATATATTTTAGATGAGGTAGCTAGCTATACAATTAAAGCTTGGCAGAAAGTTAGAGAGTTAACTCCAGATAAGCAAATAAATAAGTGTTAATTGAAATTTTATGGAACAGGGGACAGGAAACAGAAAGTCCTAGTGTGGTGTGGCAGTAAATTGAAATTTGCCGGGAACACAGAGGGCTTACTCCAGTAATAAAAATAAGTGTTAAATAATGTATTAACTATTTATAAAAGGGCCTAAAATAGGGTTGGAAGATATTAGCTTAAAATCCTCCCAAAATAATTATAAAATCTTCTTTTTGGCATGGAGGAAATTTTTAATTTGCCAAGTTTGTAAAAGGACCACTTCAAAATAACCATAACATCTGGAAAGTTTAGAATTAAAAAATAGGGGTGGGAAATGGCTTATAGGAAAAACAAATATCTTGATATGATAGAACATTTTATTTTTGTATAGGCAGACGAAAAATATTTAAACTAAACGGATACAAAAACTAAAGATTATCTTAAAGGGGATCGATTAGCATTGAAATAACAAAGATAAAACCAAATAATAAACTAGCGCCTTACTATTATTATTATTATTATTATTATTATTATTATTATTATTATTAATAGCACCGCGTCTTACTACCCGTTCGGGTTAAGCGCCTTACTAGCAGCGACTTAACAATTAAATAATTAGATAAACCAAATTTGAAGGAACGGTGAACCATGATGCTACTTTAAAAACCCGGATGTTTATTATTTAGTACGTTTCTGTAACATAGGATACATTTTATGTATATTATTTGCTGAACTGTGATGCTCTTCTATCATAAATATTTCTTCAACAATGTCTATTAGTTTGTTTATCTTATTTTATGATCGTGTTTAGGTAACTATTGCATTGTTAATCAGCTGCGCTTGTTTGTGCACCCTGTTTGTAAACAAGATAATATTTTGTCTCAAATATTTTATTTATTAATCAATATGATTGGTTTGTGACTGCCATAGCTATCTCAGTATTGGAACTATCAAATGTGGGCAGCTGGATTTTGAACTTTTTAATTTGAAATAGTTTTTGTGCTGCTTAACCGTTCTATTACACTTGTATGAAAACCTATAATGTTGTAAATAATCCATTTTAAAGTTTAATAATTTTATTTGTCCCACCAGATATCGTTGAAAATGAAGTATTATGTTTAAGTGTAGATCACAATTATTATTGTTACAGGTATATTCAATTTCATGAACAGTTATAATAAGAACATTGGAGTCGAACCGGAGATATTTATCTTTGGTGGCAGTTCTTTATGCTATATTTAGCTATATAATACCCTAATAAGTTCTTGTATATTTTAGTAGGCGACTGAGCCTATATAGGTGATAGCTGATTAGATTACATACGAATACAGTTTAGTTTGTAATATGACATAAATAGCCCACATTGTATGAGCTCATTTTGTAATACTTGGTAATTAATCATGTATTCAGCTAAAAACATACATTTTTATATAATTATTTTTCTATATTTGAAAGACCTAAATACAATAATATTTAACTCAACTAATTGGATATTTGGAGGCTGCCTGTAGAGGTACTATACATGTTACATTTACCCTGTTGCCGTTTAACCAGGAGGTCTCAGGTGGTAATATTTCAAAAGCAATTAAAATGTATGGGCAGGTCTTTATAATCGTATAATAAATACCACATCTTAGTGTACATGAGGTAGTAGATCTGAATCCTGGTATTTTGTTTCAATCTTGATCCACCATAGAGTAAAGCAGAATGAAGTCATGTCTTCCACTTCAGTGGGTGAATGGTCTAGGTCAGGGTATCACTCTCGCATCAGAAGACTGACAATAATGGGGAATTACAGTTAGGTGTAATGAGAATGGTTTTTACATAAAGAGTTTTCCACTCCCCTGAAAATGTTGGTACTTTTACTCTAAAATCAACCTTCCTTTTCTCTGGAAAATTAGCTTTGATCTGTTGGAGCTTTTTTTTTTCTTTAGCATACTCTTATTAATTACTAATAAATTAGTTCAATAAGATGCACATGTTTCGGTATATTTTTCGAGAACTATCGTGGCCTCTTAATTCTGTATCACTCATCCGTCTTTTTTATTTTCTTTCAACACCTCGGAGAGAAAGTATTGTGAACGTAGAAAAAATCAAACTTGAGATTTTGATAAATGTCGACGTTTCATTCTGCGAATTATGAAAGGCAAAAAGAAAAAAAAAAATTAAATGCCGCTATAGCGATTTGGGTTAAATTTAGTGTAAAGCTACTGATAACATTACAAACAAAATGGTAACTTTCATTTTCCCATACAAATAAATTTAAGGATAAAACTACCAAACATAATAATATATTTTCAATTGTTATCATATGTCCGCAACTATTTGACATATGACATAACTTATTATTGTATAGTTGTAGTACTGTTAAAATTTAAAATCTTTTATTTGGAACATATTTTTATAAATCCAGTGGTCACTGAGACATACACAAGTATATATTATATTTGTATAGTCCTATTTGACAGTTTAAACTGAGTGTTTGGTTCTCTGTTGGACAAAGATGTTACTCTTTTCTCGATATATCTGTAAAAGTTAATATTATTAATTCATTTATGCTCTTTGTAGGAGTGTTTTTGCAACAATATAATTATGTAGTTTAATTTCACAAATCTTACAAGTTTTAAGTAAATATCTTTATTTTAAGATAAGGAGAGAAAAAGTGTATGCCATGTACCGTACCATTGAAAGCAGGATATGTATTTTTAAATATGTTTGGTCAACATGAAACCGTTTGGTATGTATTTTGGCTTCATAATGTTTTGAGCAAACAGATGCGCCCAATCCTCGTTCGTTGTTTTAGGCAGAAGTTAGATTTCATGAGTCATTTCTGTGTACGGCACGGCTGCCGACCCACCCCTGTTTAGCACCAGACACAATAGATGGCACGAACCAGAATTCCTCTCCCGCGGTTTACATTCTCTTTTATAGGGACATATAATATATGATATCTAAATTAATACGCATAATTCTTTGCGTAGTTAATAATATGATTCTCTATCATACATATGCGATACAAGATTTTCAATCCGCTTTTAGCAGTGGCGGATTTAAAAAATTTGCGCCCCTAGACACAATTATAATATGCGGCCCCCCTCCCTCCCTAATTTTTTTCAAGGGTTTTAGGAGGTTTCGGAGGAAAGAGGTTTGGGGGATGGGGGCGGAGTGTTAATATTCGAGAAAAGATTTCAACGAAAGAAAGTCTGGCCTGTACATGCTCTACAGTAGCTTTAGTTAACATTATGAAGAAAGGAAGACCGACGTCAGTTACAAAGTAAATGCAAAGTACAGTTATTTGAAAAGAAATACCTTCGTTCCGACTTTAACTTGAACTATTTATAATGTTAGTCAATAATTTTTAAACATAATTATTAAAAACAAAATATAAAAATAATGCTATCTAAAATGTGCCGCCCCCTAAAGCCGCCCCCCTAGGCCCGGCCCTTGCTTAATGAGCCTATAGTGTAAATTTGCTTCTAGATTTTAGCACAAAAATATTTCTATGTAATTAGATTACTTTTGATGCGAAGAAATAACCATACTACAAGCACAGATATGTAGTGTATTTGTCAAGATGGCTCAGAGTTAAACTTAGTTTGTAAACCGTGTCATAATCAGAAGTGTGCGTAAGCTCACGTTTTTCATAGAAAGAACTTCATACGACTACTAAAACAATATTAGATCTATTTTTACGTATTGATACTTCAGTTCATGTGATGAGCAGCTTTCACGTTTAGTAGATATCAGCATTACCCATAAATTAACACCACCAAAATAGTAAATGTTGTCAATTTTTGGCACAAATATATAAAAGTCCATTCTTATGAAAATTAGACTGCCGATCATTAAGGTTGTGTATTGATCTTTAATTAATTTAATTAACTATAACATATTTAGTATAACAAGTACAAATTTTCCTTTTTCAAAATATGAAATGAGTCGATTAAACCGTTTGAATATATTTATTTATTATATATAGTCTTCCACCCCCCCCCCTCACATAGTATTCAGGTTATAATCATATATATATATATATATATATATATATATATATATTTGACCT
>CABFVZ010001828.1:132514-144305 GCA_902151445.1 Timema monikensis | reverse complement strand
TGACCTGGTGGTCTAGGGGTAAGGTGTCAGACTTCTGTGCTGGCGGCCGGGGTTCAATCCTCGGTCCCGCACAGATTTATCTGATTACCAAACCCTTCCTTCACCTCTGACAAGACATCTTGTGAATGTGGGGAATGCCAGGCCTCCACCGAGGTTCGGATTCCACGTTAAACTGTAGGTCCTTCATTTCATCTCACAATCACCCTACCATTACACTTTAACGTAAGTGCGTATAACCCGAACGGGTAGTAAGACGCGGTGCTAATAATAATAATAATAATAATCTAGTGGTAATAGTTCCTGGCTACGAATACAGAGGTCACGGGTTTGATCCCTGGCAATTCCGGAGTGTGGAATGTGATAAACTCATTCTCATGAGGGCAACTGAAGAGCTGCTTGAGAAAAGAAGTAGCGGTTTCGTTCTAGGAAACTGAGATTAACTATAGTATGGTTCGTTGTGTTGACCACATGACACCCTTTATACGCAAAAGTTGGCACTACCATCGTAAACAGACGGTGGCTACTCGTTTGGTATTACACATTTGTGGGCTGATGTCATGGATTTTTTAAACCTTATTATATAGCTAATTTTTTTTTTAACAAAATAGGTTCAAATTTAATCAACCGATTGCAGTGTCACCGATATTTTACGGTAAACATTGTATTTTATTATTAGACCATGTTGTGAATTGGACTCAATCTGTGAATACTCCCACGCAATAATTACTAACACGGAGAAAAGAATATAAAAACCATAAAACTGTTTAAATAAACCAATCCACAGTAAAATGATATCAGCGGGTTCATCTGGGGGTATAAAATATAAACATTCATTGAAAGGTCCCGAGTATCGTTAAATGCGATCCATCGCGCAGAGATAATACGTTCAAACACAGTCATGGTATCCTTTATGACACCAATTCATAGTTATTATAAGCCTCGTATTAATGCATATACCTGCCACGATTCTACGCCTCTAACGACGTGGATGATTTCAACAAGTAGATTAGTATCGTTTTAGTGTCATTTAGTATGGATTCATATCGATGTCAAATGTAATTTGAGCAGCCGTATCAAAACAAGAAGTTACCTTTATCCATTCCTAAATACGGCTTAATGTTCGTAGAATATTTATAGCACTGGTTAAACTCAGGGATTTGTGGACTTAGTCATTTATTACATTCGATACATTTTTAGTCGGCTTGCCTGACAGCTGGGTTAGCTCACACGACCTTTTGTACTGATACAAACTTGTCAACAATCGACGGTAGATCTGTAATATGGCCTTACACCCATTCAACAGTCAAATTGTTCCCGGCGTCCAGCTTGCTTCGCGATCAAAACACATTAACATTTATGTTTCTCTTTACTTTACTAACATTAGTTCTATGATCATACAGTCCAATTTTCATAGCAAGAGTCTTTTAGGAAAAAACAAACAGGTTTTTGTCGTCAACAATAATAGTATTTTAATAAAATATTATTATTGTTATTTACATGTAGTGAAAATATATCTCAAAAGTGATAGCAGATCACATGACCTGGTAAGTAAGTAAGTAATAATAATAATATTTAGCACCGCGTCTTACTACCCGTTCGGGCAATACGCTTTAAGTACTAATTGCGCTAATGGATTAGGAATTAGGAAGGTTGACTTATAGGAAGTGAACCCGCATTTACGTGGAGGGAGAGTGGAAAACCATTTAGGAAAAACCACCCCAGTTCACCCGACCGAGATTCGAACCTCGATCTCCCCGTCCTCAGCAGTAGAGCTTAACACGACAAGCGCGTTAGCCAACTACGCCACCGAGGCGGGTAAGTAAGTAAGTAAATTTACTCTGTCAAATAAGGAAGATACTTTCTCGAAAATTGATCTGTAGATTTGTTTTGAAGTTTACAGTACTAGTAATATTATTTACTTGCTCTTGAGACTTCGGTAAGAAAGTATTAGGATCGTCAAAAAAATCGAACTAGAAATGTTGAGAAATGTTACCGTTTCATGACCGACTGAAAAAAAATTTTATTTTGCAATATTGTCTGTCCGTCCGTCTATAACTCAGGCGAAAACCAAAACTATTTTACCAATTGGGCTAAAACTTGGTATCTGGGTTTTTCATAAGGTCCCCATTAGGTTTATTTTTGAATTAGATATATCCATCGCTACATTTAAGAGAAGCTTACTGAAGGGCAAAAAGAGGGGGGGAAAAAAATCAATTTTCTCGAAACTCCCTCTAACGATTTTGATTAAATGTTATATATTATTGTTATAAACAAGATGGCAAATTTCATTTTATAAAGAAAATTATTTTGAGGGTATTTTACATAAGTGAAATGTTCCAATTTTAATAATTTCTTCGCAACTATTTGAAGTTCGAAAAAACTTAACATTTTAAAGTTGCAGTACTATTATATTAAAAATAAACAATCTTTAATTTGAAATATATTTTTATAAAACCAATAGATTCGAGTTATAATCAAATATATATATATTTTTTAATTCAGGTCTTTGAAAGTGAATTTGATTCTTATGCTCCTTGGTGGACAAAGATGTTTCTCTTTTCTCAACTTTTCTGTAACTGTTCCTAGTTTATAATGCCATAGATTAAGTAAGTAACAGTGTACTGTATATTATTTAATTTATAGGTTTAGGTTACTGTGTCTACAACAATGAATAGACCTATTATTTGGTTACACACATCTCACGAGTTTTTATTAAATGTATATTTTAATATAAAATCGAGACAAAGTCTGTGCGGTGCACCGTGACATTTATTTATTTATCACTGCGTTTTATTGTCTTTTTTTGTTATACGCCTAAGTACTAATCACTTTAATGAGCTAGGAATTTTTAAGGTTGAATTTAGAGGAAGTGTCACAGCATTTGCGTGGAGAGTGAGTGAGTGGAAATCCGTTTAGTGAAAAACACCCTCAGTATAACCAACTGGGGTCAAACCCCGATATCCCTGTCACCAGCTGTCTAGTATATTGTGACACCTTGGACCAAGTGACCACTAAAGTGGGTCCCCTTGATAATAGTCCTATATTCAATCGTACTTGCGTGACCTATAAACTTTGAAGACTTGATTACATGAATAAAATATGATTAGGTTTTTACCCTTATTTACGAGATACATAATTTGTTTTTGACATGAACTTAGGTGATGTTTTCTGGTTTTGTCAAGATTTGATTGCGACAGAGAGCAGGGGGTGCTTTTTGTATATATTTTGATCTTTGTCGGGGAAATATGAATTCAGACCTACCAACAGTTTAGGAGTAATATTTTGGCCACAGCCATGCTTATTTCTGGAAACGAAGATTGTCTTGGGTTTGATTATAGAAAATGTATTGATATACATTAGGATAGGCATCTATGTTATTAGATGTAATTTGCGCATACTCCTATATTAATTTATCTCCTCAGCACGGTACTTATCTCAGTGGTTTCAAGCAAGTAGCTGAATCCACTGATTAGAGGGATGATTTTTGCTTTTTATATAGTCTACCTGGCGCAGTTCCAGGGATGGCACCCAACAAATTTCCTATAAGAAAGCAGTTTAGGATTATTATTATTATTATTATTACAAAAACTTGTAATTGTAGAACAATTTCCCTCTTAAAAACTTTCTCCAAAGTATTCGAGAAAATCATACATGAGTATACGTTCTACCACCTTAAAAATAAATTTTCAGATAATCAAAATGGCTTTATAAAAAATAAATCTACTGTCACTAATTTAGTAGAATTTCTTGGGCATGTTGCCCCTAAATTCTCTACCTAAGGTCAGGTTGATGCTATTTATTTTGACCAAAGTAAGGCATTTGACTTATGTCAGCATAGTATTATTCTCTCTAAGCTTGGTAATTTCAGCCTTTCTCACTCTTATGTAAATTTGTTCAGCAGTTATTTGCATGAAAGATCATTCACTATTAAAACTAATTCACACAACTCAAATACATTTTTAGCGCCCTGTGACATACCACAGGGTTCTAATTTAGGTCCTCTTCTTTTTAATCAGTTTATTGATGACATTGGTAAATATTTTAACTCATCTAGTTATTTACTCTTTGCTGATGATGTAAAATTATTTAAAATTATCAAATCTATTGCAGATTATATAGAGTGATAAAATGATGTAAATGGTATTATACAATGGTCTTTTGAAAATGGAATGTCTATTAATAAATCTAAGACCAACTCTATAACTTTTACTAGGAAAACTAATCCTTTCTTTTTTACTTATAAATTGGGCAATAAAAGCACAGTTCGTAACCTTTATATTAATGATCTTGGTATTCTCCTGTGATAACAAACTTTTTTTACACTACCATGTTCACCATGTAATTTCCCAGTCATTGAAATTACTTGGACTTATTGAATTTATTACGTCATTATTTAAAAAAGTTGACTCTTTTTTTAAGTCTAAACTACGCCCTAGTTAGATCTAAGTTAGAATATGCTACTGTTGCTTGGAATTCCATTGCCTTAACGTACTCTCTCAGGTTAGAAAACGTTCAAAGATAAATTTGTCGCTGCGTGCTATGATAAATACTTTAGTAACCGGATTTATTATGATTATGACAGAATTCGAAACCTTTTAGGGCTCCAAATTATCTTTTCGCGTAGACTTTATTGTGATGCCCTTTTTGTTTTTAATATATTCAATAGCAAAATTTCTTGCAAATTTGCCCTTGATCATGTAGGCGTTCATATCTCTTCTCGGGCTTCTTGTAATCCAAAATTATTTTTTCTCAATAGCTCTTATAAGGTGAGCCCTATAGGTCATTGTATCCATTGCGCCAATTCTAGATTTGTCAAATTCGACTTTTATCATAAAAGAAAAGCTAAACTCAGAGAGTTATTTAAGGAAATCCCTTATCAATAATTTATCACTAAAAGGTTCTGCCTGTAATATCTAAATTTTACAATATTCTGATTTATTTTTTGCATATTGTTATTGCTTTTAGCCACCCTTTAGTTTTTGTTATTATTGCTATTTTTTAATACTATCATTATTAATTAAGTTTTTTTATAAGTGTTAATCATTATATAACATTATTTAGTAATTTTTGTTTATATTATTTTCTCGTGTAAATATATGTATTTGTAAGGTACTTGTGTACTTTCAGTACTGGCCTGTTATAGGTCTTACGACTGTTGGCCAGCACTATAATAAAGGAAATTGAAATTATTACTCTAACAATAAAATACCTTGATTTGAACCACACTCACAACGAGTATAAATATCAACAGTTCTTATAATGTGAATAAATGATGAGGAAAGCAGAGTGACAAATCATATGAGGGTAACAACTCAAAGAGTACCCAGCCAAGATATGAACCTAAGCCCTTTCGTCACAAAAACCAAAGCAAATCACGAGACCGACATACCATACCCCGTGAGCCCCGAAGTTTGTCACTCCTCTCCCATCTATTGGTTTATATTTGAGAAAAGTCCGGAAACCTCAAACCACAACCGGAAACCACCAGAGCAAGAGTAGAGTTAAAGGCGTGTCCACCTCTCCGTCGGTGATTGTGAAGTCACCGGTTCGACTCCCCTCTCCGTCACAACCCCTTTTAGTCGTGTTCCTTTGTGAGTTGCCAGTGTAGAGGGTTGATTTGTTTGGGAACTACGATTGATGTGGACATGTCGGTAATCAAACAGAGCTTGTCTATGACGTGGAAGCCTCTCTCTACACACTCGTAACTATTCATCAAAATGGACACTCTTTTCAGACCAAATGTAGAGCCCTACAAATCACACGTGTCTTAAGCAAACCAAGTCTATTCTTTCTACTGCATATAATAACTCTTTCATTTATTTTTAATTTGAGGTATTAAACGTAAACTTTCTGAACAGAATGATTATATCATCAAACGAGACTCTCTATAAGGTCGGACATCTTAACTCAGTTGGGGGCAAGTCTCTCTACTGAGCTAGGATCCAGGGATCGACTCCTGGCATGGCTGAAAAATGTATCATTGGTAAACTGTGGGTTTATCCTTCCATAGTTATGAATCAATGGCCTGGGGGCTGGGTGTTGTGTGTGTTTTAGACTTAAGTTAGTTAATAGGTCCTGTGTTGAAAGTAGGGAGACGCGGGAAATATAAACCTCTTTCAAGTTATTATTATTATTATTATTATTAGCACCGCGTCTTACTACCCGTTCGGGTTATACGCACTTACGCTAATGTGTAATGGTAGGGTGATTGTGAGATTAAATGGAGGACCTACAGTTTAACGTGGAATCCGAACCACGGTGGAGGCCTGGCATTCCACACATTCACAAGATGTCTTGTCAGAGGTGAAGGAAGGGTTTAGTAATCAGATAAATTTGTGCCGGGACCAAGGATTGAACCCCGGACTCCAGCATAGAAGTCCGACACCTTACCCCTAGACCACCAGGTCACCCTATTCCTTCAAGTTAAATATATCTAATCGTCTGAACTCTTTTAGCAGCGCACATTAATACCCGTCCTGACCATAGACATATATTGTAATAATTACTACACTATAGTGTTAGGGGTGATGAAGGTTGAGTGTTGAGGAAGTGTGTTCATATTTGCATGAAGGGAGGGTGGAAAATTATGCAGGGAAAAATTCCTGAATACACATTACTCTAATTCGAACTCCAATCTACTAGTCACCGGCCATCCAGTCTATTGCTAGAATCACGCCTTAGACCATTCGACCACTGAATCGGGCTAACTATTTTAATATTGATTGGATTTGTAAACCATAGTTGTAGTAAAAATAAAATGTAAGAATTGTTGGAGAACATTTATTTACCCCATACCGTGATTTCCGCTTCATCTTTTTGTTCTCGTGCCATAGCTGGTGCCCGAATGGAGGTGGTTTGAAGTGCCCCTTGGACATCGTTACAGGGGGGTACATGTGGAACACACACCCCTACCCCCTAATAATCTGCTAATGTCTGACAACATTTAATCTCGCTACTGTACAAGAAACCGGAAATGATTTTATTCAGAAAAATAAAAATTCTCGTTTGTGGAAAAGCATTCTATGTGACTGATAGAAATAATCTCGTTACTATTAATTGGCTAGGAAAAGATTTTTTTCATATAATTTAAAGTTAAAATTATTTTTATCTTCCCTTCCCCCAACAATAATTAAGAAATACCAATGCCTATGTGTAGTTGAAGCTACACCCCTTAACAGTAACAGAAGGAAATACTGTTTCAAGAATAGTGACTGCTTAATAATCCATGATGGTGACATTGGCTTCAAACACGAATGAACCATTTTACGAGATAAACTAATCTGAGATAAGTTTAATATTTATTGTCAAGCAACAAAGCAAACATCACTCTCCTTTGCTAACATTGTTCACACAACAATATTGAGAATATTTTCATAATTCTGTGCTGCAAATTTGAATGTTACGTTATAAAATATATTTTGTGATGAAGACAAGGCCTTTAGTAGTCCAGAATACATTCTATTTCCCATTATCAAACAAAACAATCTGATATCCCTTAAAACTGTTCGGAATCGTGATATATTCTGATGACTCCATTGTCAAGTCTCTCTCACTTTTCTTGGATCTTTTTTAAACGCTTTTTATTGATTGATTAGTTTTCAATCCTGTCTCCGCCAAGGAGCTTGTGCTAATTTGAAATAATAAAATAGTCTCATTATTCATTTGAGATGATTATACAATAATAAAATAATAGACTAATATAAAGATGTATAGTGAATAAATGAGCATCATTGTTTCCCAAAAAGGATGATTAGGCTTGAGTTAGGTTAAGACCTTCAATGGTTTCACACCATCATACTCCCTATCATCACCCCCTATTCTCATCGGGACATTGAAGGAGCCTCCACGGAAAGGATGTACTATTAGTAGATTCGGGTGGACCTTGGGGTACGGTTCATTAATACGGGCCAATCTTTCCACAAACTGAGCTACAAGTGAAGTAGCCCAGGCCCGCCATTATTATTACTATCCTAGCACTAACTGCTATGAATAAATGTTCACTCTTACAATAACTATATAACCTAATATAGCTAAATGCATTTTAAATATTCAGTTTAAGTTTTGATTACCTAATCATTATTTGAAATAATACAATTTTTTTTAGAGATATAAGGGTGACATCCCCTGAATAATTGGTTTCTAATCTCTCTTATATTTTGTTCATGGCACACTATTCCTTGTCGTGAGTCCTAGTGGCACACTATTCCTTGTCGTGAGTCCTAGTGGCACACTATTCCTTGTCGGGGGTCCTCGTGGCACACTATTCCTTGTTGTGAGTCCTTGTGGCACACTATTCCTTGTCGTGAGTCCTCGTGACACACTATTCCTTGTCGTGAGTCCTCGTTTCACACTATTTATTGTCGTGAGTCCTCGTGGCACACTATTCCTTGTCGTGAGTCCTCGTGGTACACTATCCCTTGACGTGAGTCCTAGTGGCACCCTATCCCTTGCCGTGAGTCCTCGTGGCACACTATTCCTTGTCGTGAGTCCTCGTGGCACACTATTCCTTGTCGTGAGTCCTCGTGGCACACTATTCCTTGTCGTGAGTCCTCGTGGCACACTATTCCTTGTCGTGAGTCCTCGTGGCACACTATTCCTTGTCGCGAGTCCTCGTGACACACTATTCCTTGTCGCGAGTCCTCGTGACACACTATCCCTTGACGTGAGTCCTCGTGGCACACTATTCCTTGACGTGAGTCCTCGTGGCACACTATTCCTTGTCGTGAGTCCTCGTGGCACACTATTCTTTGTCGTGAGTCCTAGTGGCACACTATTCCTTGTCGTGAGTCCTCGTGGCACACTATTCCTTGTCGTGAGTCCTAGTGGCACACTATTCCTTGTCGTGGGTCCTCGTGGCACACTATTCCTTGTCGTGAGTCCTTGTGGCACACTATTCCTTGTCGTGTGTCCTCGTGACACACTATTCCTTGTCGTGAGTCCTCGTGGGACACTAGTCCTTGTCGTGGGTCCTCGTGGCACATTATTCCTTGTCGTGAGTCCTCGTGGCACACTATTTCTTGTCGTGAGTCCTCGTGGCACACTATTCCTTGTCGTGAGTCCTCGTGGCACACTATTCCTTGTCGTGAGTCCTCGTGGCACACTAAACGTGCCGTGTAGATGTACAGAGACTTATCTCAGTTGAACAGGAAGTACATGTGCGTTTGACCTCTTTTCGACCATTAAATTAAACTTTTTGTAATAACGACCAGCTCAATTTCCTCATTAATTACTCCGCTCCTTGATTGCAAGCCTTTAAATTACCTGGAAAATAAATACATTAGACATTTCAAACATTTTCTCTCTTATTTAATCTTAAACATCATAACTATTATTAATATTATTATTAGCACCGCGTCTTACTACCCATTCGGGTTGTACGCACTTATGCTAATGTGTAATGGTGGGTGATTGTGAGATGAAAAGGAGGACCTACAGTTTAACGTGGAATCCGAACCACGGTGGAGGCCTAGCATTCCACACATTCACAAGTTTGTGATTAATACACGTCTTGTCAGAGGTGAAGGAAGGGTTTGGTAATCAGATAAATCTGTGCCGGGACAGAGGATTGAACCCCGGACTCTCAGCACAGAGGTCTGACACCTTACCCCTAGACCACTAGGTCACCAAAATTATAATTGAATTGAACTATTTGTAACTATTTTTTATCAACAATAGAATCACTGAGACACTTAGCTTAGTTTGTAGCTTGTTTGTTTGCTGAACTTAGGGTCCGGGGTTCAATTTCCGGCATAGCCAAAAAGTTAATCATTTGGAAAATGTGGGTTTCCCCTTTTACAGTGATGAATTAATAGTTGGGGTCTGGATGTTGTACCTCTTCCACATTTAAGTTAGTTCATAATCCATGTGCTGATATAATCAGTCAGTTCAGAAAGTGCAAGTTAAATATATCAAATAAAGGATCATAAAATAACATACCGTTGAGAATTTCCCGGCACACCTTTAGGTGCATTTCAGTAAATTCCAGCTGTAGAGAACAAGTACACGAATGAAGTACTCAAAATTTGACGCGGGGGATCGAAACTTGGTTCAGATCTTTGCTGCGTGCAATGAGAAGAGATTTTCTAATTTATTTTGGCTTTTCCATTAAAGGCTAATTTTAGTGAATTTCCTTAGGTTCATCCATTAGTTTAAAACATATCTGATTGGAAGACTCACTTTGATAATAATTTAAAAAGGTTTTTAAGTTAAAATGAGTATAATCAGGGGCTGACAAGCTTAATTCGAATATTTAAATAAGTGTCCTTAAATTATTATAAGTTTCAGATATCCTTAAGAATAAAACGTGCAGCACCATAAAAAAAAAGTCTGGCCACGTGTTTCAGTGAGTCAGTTTGTAAAATAATTAAACTTGCCGTGACTCTATAGGCTGAATGATGCTACAGATCAGACAGACAGACAGACAGAGAGTAACGAGAGTGTAATGGCTCCCCCTTTTCAAGGGCAGAAAACAGTCCAGTGTGGAGATGATTCACAGTTGTGATTCATATCGCACTGAGCGCCACAGTTTCACCTCCATACCTATAGTCTTTATTAGTCTATAGACCTCCATTCACATTGTGTAATTGTTAGGTTGAGAGCTGGAAATGACTAACAGATTGGACCACGTGGCTGATGTGTCAGGCTCAGAGCAAAATGATTGCCGTCCAAGATCAATTGGTTGAATATTTATTTATTTATTTATTTATTTATATTTTAACACCATATCCTACCAACTTTTTAGGTTATGTGAATAAACAATTATTATTATTATTATTATTATTAGCACCACGTCTTACTACCCGTTCAGGTTATAAGCACTTACACTAATGTATAATGGTAGGGTGATTGTGAGATGGAATAAAGGACCTACAGTTTAACGTTGAATCCGAACCACGGTGGAGGCCTGGCATTCCCCACATTCACAAGTTGTGATTAATACACATCTTGTCAGAGGTGAAAGAGAGGGTTTGGCAATCAGATAAATTTGTGCCTGAAACGAGGTTTGAACCCCGGATGCCAGCACAGAGATCCAACTCCTTACCCCTAAACCGCCAGGTCACCGACACACTAATTACGCTAGCGCGTTAGAGATTAGGAACTTTTAATTTAAAGTAAGTGTATTCGCATTTTCGGGGAAGAGAATGGAGAACAATCTAGGAAAATCCTCCCTAAATACACCAAACCAGGACTCAAACTCCAATCTTCCTGTTGTTGGAAGTCTAGTCTATCGAGAGAGTGACTGTTTGTGCATTGTTTATTGTTAGATCAGTACCATTAGTCTCTACTTCATGTTTCTGTCCTCTATGCTAGCTATCTCTTTGGATAGTGCTTCCTTTATCTAGGTTCTCTATGCCTCGAAATTAGTTAGTTATTGTTAGATCAGTACCATTAGTCTCTACTTCATGTTTCTGTCCTCTATGCTATCTCTTTGGATAGTGCTTCCTTTATCTAGGTTCTCTATGCCTCGAAATTAGTTAGTTTTTGTTTTGTCTTGTGATCTAATTGCCTTTTGTTGTGGTTTAGACGGTTTTTTGGTCTTTTCTTATATTTTATTGACTCCTTCCACCTTCATTCACCTTTCCTCACTCTTGGAGGCAACAAGAACATACATGGACCCCTCTAGGTCTATTGTTTTCCCGCCAAGTGTCGCTGGCGCGGTTTTTCGTTCTGCCGATTTAGTGAGTCGTGTGCTGAGACTTGATCGACCCATAAGTGATGGTTATAGGTTCCGTGAACTTTCACCTGGAAGCGGTCCAATCTCAATTATTCGTGTGCGTGTGTTAATCAAATT
>CABFVZ010001828.1:110275-131211 GCA_902151445.1 Timema monikensis | reverse complement strand
GACCACCCTCCCTTCAAGCACTCTCCACTCAGTTGAGCTCCAGTGTGGTACGAGCAGTAGGACCATCCTCCCTTCAAGCACTCTCCACTCAGTTGAGCTCCAGTGTGGTACTAGCAGTAAGACCGCCCTCCCTTCAAGCACTCTCCACTCAGTTGAGCTCCAGTGTGGTACGAGCAGTAGGACCACACCAGCACATGGACCATTAGTCATCGGTCCAAACAGAACAGACCAGACCAGGCCGTGTAAATGGAGACAACGGCGTTGTTTACACATGATTAACACCTGGCGCCCACCGCACCTCCAAATCACTCGTAATCTACGCCACAATACATCCACTGGGGCTCGAACCAGGAGAGGATTCATCAATGTCTGAAGCCCAGAACGATCTCCGTCATAGACGGGGTCACAAACAATTATATTAATCTCAAATTACGTTGCTATTATAATATATTAGAGACTTTTGACACAAAATCAAATACTGTGTTAAGAAAAACACTATTTTAAACTGCTGAAAGGAAATAAATAATTGGTATGATGAGCTACATAAACTTTTTAGCGTCTTTGCCTATTAATGGGGAGATTTATTTTGTACTCATAAGACATTTGAAACAAAATTATATATTATTATTATTATTATTATTATTATTATTATTATTATTATTATTATTATTATTATTAGCACCACGTCTTACTACCCGTTCGGGTTATACGCACCTACGCTAATGTATAATGGAAGGGTGATTGAGAGATGAAATGAAGGACCTACAGTTTAACGTGGAATCCGAACCACGTCGGAGGCCTGGCATTCCCCACATTCACAAGATGTCTTGTCAGAGGTGAAGGAAGGGTTTGGTAGTCAGATAAATCGGTGCCGGGACCGAGTATTGAACCCCGGCCGCCAGCACAGAAGTCTGACACCTTACCCCTAGACCACCAGGCCACCTACAAAAATATAATATACATTGTTGCAGGAGCATAAAAGAAACAAAAACCTCTCATTACACATAACAACATAAATGATATAATATACACTGTTACGGAAACATATAAAGTAAAGGGAATATCACTGTTAACCAAATAGCATTATAATCTATTCTTCATTTCCCAGGCGTCTTTTTAAGGTGGGGATGTAGGGGACGCGAGAAAAGGCCAGTGTTTTTGCAGTTTTTATGGCAAAACTTTTTTTGGTCTAAATAAATCAAATACTGCTCCAGTACTAACATAAAGATTTTTTTTTTTTGCATGTTGATATCAAAATTTCTTGAATATCGGTTATGAGCATAGCATCATTATCTAACAAACTTTTTAAATTAAGAGAAAAAGTTGTCACTAAATTCCAGAACACCCTTGACAGATATTCAAAAAATTTTGAGGTCACCATGTGAAAAAAAAAATTCTATGTTTGTACTGGAGCAAAATTTTATTTATTTTGGCCAAAAAGAGTTTTGCTAAAAAAAATGTAAAATATACTGGCTTTTCCCCGCGTCCGCTTCCAACTTACCTTAAAAACTATTGGTTTTATAAAAATATATTAAAAATAATGTTATTTTTATTAGTCCTACAACGTTTCAATGATTGGTATTTCTAAGATTTGCGGAGATATGATCCAAACTGGAGATATTAGCTTGTGTAAAGTAGGCCTAGTTTCTAAGTCATTCCTCGGAGAGAAAAAATAGATTCACAGTTTATTTCTTATTTTAAGTATTGCTTAGATACGAATTTTAATCAAAATTGTTTCAGAATGGATGTCAAGAAAATCGATTTTTCTTCTTTTAATTCTTAAGTAAGTTACCCTTAATTCTATGACTATTTAGATAACTATAAGAAATACACGGGGAACTTTTGAAAACCCTAGATACCAAATTTCAGTCCGATCATTAAAGTGGTTTGGGCTCTAGGCTGAGTTACAGACAGAAGGACAGATAGACCTATATAGCAACGCTAAAACCACTTTTCCTTGTCCTCGGAGCACGAAACTTTGAAATTAATCAAAATATTGATTTCAAGATTTTTGACAATCTCAATACTTTATATCTACGAGAGGTCACGAGAAATTACAAACAAAACTGAAAAATTAAAACAATTGAAAGTGTAGCACATAATTAAAGTGGAGGAAAAACAGTAAAAATATGAAAATACAGTATAGCATCGATTAACCGGACTTCAATCAACCGTACCTTAACTACTGCAATGGCTTGTTACGAAAAGCAGACGGAAAGTTGTCCAACCCAACGTCTTATTTTAAAAAGTTTGCGTGATTTAGTAGCCAAAAAGAGACAATCAAAAATGGTAAAAAGAAAAATTACTGACTACTTTTGTTAGCATACTTTTCTTGATACTGTAAATAGCCATCTTAACTGTTCACCTCAGAAAGAAACGTTGTCAAGAATTGTTGATATGTAATACAGTAATTAATTATGGTATGATATATTATAGTCCTACTATGTATCAGGTTGAAAAATTTAATGATACAAATATGTTTTGCAATTTTTATTGTATTTTTTATTGCCATAGTTGTTTCCTATATTGTTTTATGATTGTTCTTAGTATTATTTAAGATATAAAACTGAAATTTAGTTTTGTGTTTGATTATCAGAACAATTTGACTATCCGAACTACCCTTGGTCCCTATTAGTTCGGATAATCGACCCTCTACTGTCTAAGAGATTTCAAAGCCTTTGGTATTCCAATCAGCCCCTTTTCCCACCCCCCCACCCCTTTTATACAGGTAGCAAGTGATTTATTTCCTGGCTATGGATTAGGAGAAGAGGAGAACTATACAGTTAAGGATGTACGTAAAAGCAATTTATAAATACTGTATTTACAGTAAATACACTTTTATCTATTTTACTTACCCAAAAACCTTCCGAACACATGGTTATAATATCCAACGAGCTTCTTAAAAGAGCTAAACCCAGGACAACACAAGTCTAGAAGGAGAAAGAAAACCACAGAAAGAGAGTATACGAGTATAAAAACGAACATACACACACACACAGCAATCATTCCCCCCTCATGTAGGATGACCGCCTTTCTCAAAATGAAATAAGTCTCTTCCTAAATATTATCAATCCCTTTTTAAATATTTTTATTTATCCCCCTTTCGGGGAATACAATTGTATACTAATTACGCTAATGATTTTGAGGGATTAGGAATGTTATACTTTGAGGAAGTGTACCCGTATTTGTATGGAGGGAGAGTGGAAAACAATTTTTTTAAACACACTCAGTACCCTTGACCAAGGTTAGAACCTCAATTTTCCCGTCATTGGCAGTTTAAGCTACTGCAAGAGTAGCACCTTAGACCATGCAGCCAACGAAGTGGGTCATTTTAAACATTGAATACTTCCATAAGATATTTAAATTGGTTCATGATAATTAAGACGAAAGGGGATGTATAGTGTAAATCAAACTACTAGGGATAATTTTTTTCAGGGACATATCACAGATTAAACCCTTTATTTTTTAAAGTTAAGATTCATTCTTATTAAATTTTAAGACTTCAAAGGCATTTACACGTCCATCAACCAGATACGAGTATTTTCCTGTGAATGCTTATAGTAACTTATAATAGAACTTGAGAATAAAATGTCGCCAGCCATATTTTCAAATAAAACAACAATTATGATTTATATGGAGAAAAGACATTCGATAAACTTAATTATAAACTCATTTATAATCGAATCACATCATTAAGCTATTTAACTTGGTACAAGATATGCAACCAATTTTCATCAATGCACGTTATTGATCCTTATCACTGTCTGAAAATCTATATTCTATTAACTTGTAGAAAAATACGTAAATATAGAAATTTTCAAAGTAAAAGCTTGATATGTCTGAGTCTAAAGTTTTAAAAATGTTGTATAGGGATTTGTGGAAATTAGCAAGCGCCATCTTAAACCGTAACTCTCCAGCCATTGGGTGTTGGGGCAAAGACACGGGTACATTCAGATGTTATTATCAACTAGCAAGGAACTCTTTTTTCACACACGCCATACGTCAAGTCATGTGATCTGCGTACCACTGTTGATATATATTATCAACCCCTATCATACATTAACTCAGTAACTATGTTGACCACTAAAACATGTTTGTTCCTTCTAAGCTTGTCTTCACAATAAATCCTATAAAGTCCAGCGAGTGGAGAGTAATAGAAGCCAGTGCGGCTCTTTTTCTTCTCCCCTAACTCTCTCTCCCTTTGACCAAACGCCGCACAGGAGGGTCTTACTACGCCGTTGTGTTCGATGACGCATTTTTAACACGTGCAAGGACCTTCGGCTGTCCTAGGTATGGTTTGGTTTATTTAGTGGAATCTCAGGATGCCAAGGGTGAATGGTTAGTAACACCACTCTCCCAAATAAATTGTCCCCCATGGAATATGTAATCGGACAGACTAAGAGCGATGATAGGCACTTGGGCTACACGTTAATGAACAGCACTCCAGAAATATTCTGGTTTGAATCTCAGTAAAGACAAATGTTTGTTTTCATGTGAAGTGAGGAGTTATCAGTGGTGTGAGGTCTAGTTCCCCCACTTGAGGGAAAACAACCCAGGCGGCTGCCTCGGTCAGAGAGAAAATATCAATTGCTCTCAAAACACATGGCTTAAAATATCTTGATCATCCCTAACTCATTGGCCTAATTAGAAGACCTACATATGCTTATAATCTGAACAGGTAGTAAGACGTGGTGCTAATAAACTAATACAAATGATAATAAACTATGGTCACTCCATTTAACAAAACATTCCGTAACCTAGATGTCTGTAAATTGCGTGTAAAGGGATCCAAACCCAAAACATAATTATTAATATTCTTTCCATCCCCTGGAATCGAACAAGAGTCCAAGACAACAATATTTTTTTTTCATCATCTTAATACCCATTCGGACTATCCACCCTTAACCATACTAATGGTGTATGGATAAGTTAAGTATAATTTATTATAAGTGTAGGCCTACTCACATTGGTGAGTTATGGAACTATTTATTTAAAAAAAAGCACATCATAATCACATCCGACTGGGACTCGAACTTAAACTCCTCATAGTCGACAAGCCAAACTAAATGAGCTTGAAGTGAAGTCCGTATGCTTAAGCGATGCAAGGTAGCGAGCTCAATTAAACCAACCTTAAAACAAATTTACGAAGATTACTTGTTTCAGTAAAATTAATCATTTATCCATGTGACAACATTTTAAAAACTTTACGTTAAACGTCATAGGCTATATCATTTACATTAGACTTAAGGACCGATTTTTTTCGCTCTAGCTTAAATATTTCGCTGTTTATATATTTAAGTTAAGACTATAATTTTAGGTAAGGTTGCGATTTGCACTCTTGATTTTAAAGGGTGTTTACGAATCGTGTCTAAAGAATGGAAGGGGGGCGGGGGGGATACCTCGATTGTCTTCAAGCTGGTTTGTAAGTGTGGGGAGCGGGACTTTCAGCCCTAAGGCCGCCGGAAATCCAAATTAGGCAATGGAATTAAGGACAACTGCCACGGAAAAACAAAAAAAGTAAAGAGAAAGACTATATCGCAGAAATAAAGATACACTCGTGACTTCAACCAGCTGATTGCTGTTTGGCGCCATTTCTTAGAGGTGGACTTGTTTGTGGCTTGCGGCTATGAAGAGTTGCTATTAAAAGAAAAAAGTCTCTTACCCTTGAATAAATATGTGATTCTTTCTAATTTTTATAGGAAAAGCTTTATCTGAGATTTAGATCTACTTTCACGTATTCATACATCACATTTACTATTTAAGAAATAAATAGCCAAAGCTATTATTTGTGCTTTTAGTGAGGAATTCTCCATTTAGATATCATATTCTGAAAATTGAAAAATGACACCTGGAGACGGGAATCGAACCCGGGACCTTAGGATTAGTACGTCAATGCTCTAACCACTGAGATATCCAGACATTGTATAATGTCTAGAATCATTCTTAACTCGTATTTAAAGGCAGAGTCTATGATGGACGTGCGGAAATAGTTGGCTACTAATTTGGGATGTTATTAAGATCCCGAGCTATCAGAAAACGCAGCCACCTTCGACTCGGTAGTTGACTTATTGCAGCCATTTGTACAATTATTATATAACTCTACGGGATTGGATATTAATGAATCAAATAGCCAAAGCTATCATAGACTCTGCCTTAAAATATGAGTGAACCATGACCCTGGACACGGGACGATTTCTGGATAGATCAGTGGTTAGAGCATTGGCGTACTAAACCAAAGGTCACAGGTTCGATTCTCGTGCCCAGGTGTCATTTTTCAATATTAATAATATGACATTTAATATTATGTTAGCAAACTTCTAGAGTAAGACTAACTCTATACTTAGTCAAATGTTAGACATTTTGGCTGCAAATATAAATCTTGATAGATTTTTTAAAGCTCTTCCTATTAAAATTTGAGTGTGTAAGTATTCTGTACTCGTGCGTTCAACATCAAGTCTAAACAGCTCCAAGGGACAGGAGTTAGGGGTGGAGGGGGGGCAGGTAAGTAAGAGGGAATTCAATACCGTGAAGTAGGTATGGAAAAATCACATGTGGGAAACTAATAAACAGTTGCATACAAGTGATATTCAAACCTTACCCTGGCTCTAAATGACCATTCAGTTTGTAGTGACTTAAGACACCTTGACCACCGATATAGGTAACGTGATTTCTCTCATTTGAAAATAAAATACAGTTCGTAAAACTATAATATTTTATCAAAAATACTACGTCTTAACACTTCGATAAACTCTTCAAATTAATATTTTAAGAAGATAAAAGTCACCAAATTCTTAATTTAAATAACTTTGAGAATAAATCAGATATGGTATGCTATTTCTAGTAACATTTGAGCTGTCATTCAAGTAAACTAACGTCGTGAATGTATTATGTGAATGTATTATTATATGTTCATATAGTAAAATGCTGCTTTATTTAATCTTTGCTAAATGAATCATCGCTACGGTAATAGCATTCAGAGTGATACGTGGAAAATGACTTTAGTGTATCCATCTGGGATTTGAACCCAGGTCTTCCACGTGATATGCAAACAAGCTCACGATTCTTTGACGGTTTATTTGTTTGTAATCGTTTTTGTGTACAGTTTATGTTCACAGCTTTCAGCTGTCAGTCACAAGAAACTCGTGTATAGCCTTGAATCTTTGGCGTGTACAACAGACCAAACCCCACCTCCACCCCCCCATAATCAACCAGTAGTCCCTTTTACTGCCTCACACAAATATGTCGGAAAGGTAAGGAATATTTTCTAGGATTCACTAATCTAGGGGGCTCAAACTTTGTAGTTTTGTATTAAAATGACCCATGTACAGATTTAAAGTACGCGGTAGTAATTTGAGCTCAAGACAAACATAGGTACCGCCTACACAAAGTTCCAAGCTCAGCTGGCGCTTTGGGCCAATGCAGGTATATTTGAGTAATTTTGTGAGGGAAGGGGTTTTAAGATGGTGTCATTTTATCATTTTCACCCGTTTAGAAATAAATTCGGCCCATGATGAATTTATCACGTGCACGATTCGCCTAAGGCCATCCCGCTTTTGTGTCTTACTTACCATCCAGGATAGTAATATATTCTCAGAAATGGAGTAAAGCTCAGGAAGACATTGATTATTTAAAGGAAGTATACCCACATTTGTTTGAAGGGAGAGTGAAAAAATACCTCAGTACATCTAACACGGATCCAAAGCCTGTCCTCTCTTAAAGCATAAAATCTGACCAGACAGAGAACTACAAGCTAGACTGTGTGTTCACCGATGTGGGTCATTGTATTTCTGTGGGCTTCATTTACTTATCAAACATCTGCTATTTCACAACTAATCCACCAGAAAGTTTATATAATTTTGAAACCTTAACACAGTAAGAAAAAAATTAAATAGATAATTACAAACTGCTTTATAAAAATGTTATTATTAGATGTGGAAGTAATATTTAATTATTTAAAAAGTTTCTAGACGATTATAATGAAATATTTACACTCTAATCTAATGTAAGTTATTAAGTCAAATTTAAAAATCAAATCCATAGAAATGATGGTTTTAGAAAAATAAATTAATCAAATTTTATCAGTTAAAACAGATTTTAAAGCAAATTAAACTTAAATAAATGATACGGCACCCTGCACATAATTTCTCGCTCTTTTATTTGAAAACTGAGCCATTTACTAATAATAACTCTGAAAGTGGGAGGTATCTTCTATAGTCGCATGTAGGATAACACTGTTTACAACACATGGAAATAGAAAAGGAAAGACAAACTAAAAAAAAAAGATGTTGGAATAAAACTAAATGAGTGAAGATAACAATACCCAATACATATTTTAATACATAGATAATATAATATACATTAAAAATATAATAAAGTGCTTAAAAGTAACAATTCCTAGGACATACATATATATACAGTATATATCCTTGGTATTATATATATATGTAAAATAAATGTAAATCATTATAAATCCTGGGCATTGTTATTTCCAAACTTTAATTTTAATTTAATTTGCATTTATATATTATACATAATATGTGCTGAGTATATAAATATATATCCTGAGTATTGCTATCCTCAAATATTTTAATTTTATTTTGATTTACATTTCTGTACAATATACTCGCTTTACTCGTTAGGGGCTACGTCCCCAAACCCCCAGTGCGTTCTCTTTGCAAGTAGATAGATGTAAGCTAATGTAAATCCGGAACAGTTTTTTGATAGGTCTTAACGTTTAGCCCAAGATGCCACCAAAGGAAGGTCCGCACAGACTTTAAAGTTGCTCCGCATTTAGAGTTTTTTTTGGAGGGGGTAATTTTTTTTACTTTTTGGAATTTTCTCGTCGGTTACAGGCTAGCAACTGTAAGTTTGCCAAATTTAAAATTTCTATCTCATATGGAAGTGGGTAAACGATAATATCAGTGAGTGAGTCAGCCGTGTGGCTTTAGAGTAATATGATACCCTGGGTATATGTAGGCCTTTATAGATCCCGGGTATTGCTATTTTCAGATATTCGGGTTATACGCACATACACTAATGTGTAATGGTAGGGTAACTGTGAGATGAAATGGAGGACCTACAGTTTAACGTGGAATCCGAACCACGGTAGAGGCCTGGCATTCCCCACATTCACAAGTTGTGATTAATACACGTCTTTTAAGAGGTGAAGGAAGGGTTTGTAAATCAGATAAATCTGTGCCGGGACCAAGGACTGAACCCCGGACAGCCAGCACAGAAGTCTGACACCTTACCTTTGGATCACTAAGTAACCTCTTGTTAACAGTTTTATACTACATTCACACAAGAAAGATATCTTCCAGTTATAGATCTTTGGTGCCAGGGAAAAAGAGTATAGGTCAAATAAATGTTATGGAACTCCCCACGGACTTTCTCGCTCTATTGTTTAAAAATGGAGATATCTACTCAAAGCTCGTAATATATGTGAAACGAAATAATTAATATACACTAGCAAACCCAGGCATAAATTGCACTATATTTATGTACAACTGTTTTTTTTAGTCCCGGCTTTAAATTTTATAATTTTGTTTTTAAATAATTAATGTCCTCATTTGTATGTTTGGCGCGATAAAAAAGATCAATATTGGGTCCACAAGAGTCAACAATTCGTATTAAAATTTCAACTTCCGGTTAAAATTTTATTAGGTGGTGCACATCTTCAGATCATCGCATTGCTATTAAATTCCTCATTTATAAATTTTGAACAATAAACAATGTAAATATTGACTATTAAGTCCAAAATAGAGATAGATCATCGTTGTACAAACATTTCTCCTGAGAAGTTTAAGGGAAAGTTACAACCTTTTTGAGATTTAATTTAATTTTTAATTTAATCAAATTTAATTACTCTATGGCATTGGAGAATTAATACGTTAAAACTTAGTGTTTCTTTACAACTAAAGCTCACAATATTGTATTAATATATTTTCCAATATCTCAGAAACTGTAGGTTTTATAAAAATATATTTCATATAAAAGTTTTATATTTTTAATAGTACTACAATTTTGCAATTATAAGTTATTTAGTATCTCAAATAGTTGTGGTGATGCGGAAATTTCAGCTACTGTAAATTAGCCTAAAAGTCATTTTCATGAGAAAATAAAAATAGCCAGTTTATTTATAATCTTAATAAACGCCTAGATACCAATTTTAATCAAAATCGTTAGAACCGATTTTAAGGAAATCAATTTTTTCTCTTTTCATCCTTCAATAAGCTACTTTTAGATTTAATTTTAAACAGACACACAACAGACGGTATTGCACTTTTTATGGTTTGGGGTTCATGAGACGTCGACATCCATCAACATTTCAGGTTAGATATTTTTAAGGTCACAATACTTTATCTTTTGTGTTCGAAAAGTTAAAAAATATAAATATTTGTGAAGAGCTTCAAAGTTATTGGTCTTATAAATTTATGCTTCAAACAAAGAAATATTTGTATTATAATTTGATCTACATATTTTTAACAATAAGTAATTTCATATCTCAAATAGTTTCGGAGATATGATAAAAAATGATAATTTACGTATCAGACCGGAGCCATTAAATTCATTTTGTCTGAAATATTGAGAGTAGCCATTTTGTTTGTAATATCTATAAATGTTTAGAAATGAAATTTTATCAAAATCTTTAAAGCCAATTTTGAGAAACTCGACTTCTTCTCTTTTTGCCCATCAGTAAACTATTCTCAATTTTAGAGTTAGATATCCAATTCCAAAAACCCCTCGGGGCAACCCTATGAAAACCCTAGATACCAAGTTTTAGCATGATCGGAAAAATAGTTTAGGCTCTAATCAGAAGTACAGACAGACGGAAATTCAAAAACTACATTTTCGGACTTGGAGGGTCATGAAACGTCGAGAGTCATCAAAACCTCGAGTTCTATTTTTTTTACTATCACAATACTTTCTCGGCCTGTAATATAGCGAGAAAGTAAATATATATAAAACCACAATTAGAATTAGTTTTTCTGAAAAAAAAAGTTTTCTCAAAAAGTATCCTATGCATGATTTCCCTTAATATACTACTAATTACCTTCATTTACAGAGAGAGAGAGAGAAAGAACACTTTATTCTTGTTATGTAATAAGCGTTCATGTTAACTTGTAAACACATTCATAGAGGTGTGTGTGTGGGAAATGTAGCTTATTGCGATCTATTGTGACTTGATCCCCAGTCTTCATAGTTTAAAATCAATTACGCTTTCAATTATTTATCTCTGCTGGGCTGTCTTAATTACAAATGGGGTCTAGACCAACGTTTTTCAAACTGAGCCCCACCACAGATATCTCAGACTCCACAAGAGAATTTTAGAATAGTTTTTAAAGGTTTTCCACAATATTAAATAGCACAAGTAATAATTAGAATTGACAACATTTTCGAATTTGAATAAATTACTTTTATACTTATACAATTTAAATGTCGCTATTGAATGTTCATAATATTAGTTTAAAACATTGTCTAAGGGCTCAAGCATATATCTTTTGTGGTGCAAGGGTTCCTTTGGGTATAAAATATTTGGGAATCACTGGCCTAGCTACTACTAATAGTGCTGGGAATAGGCCTGATAGGCGTTCAACGGCCAAATAGTATAAGGCTCGTTTGATCCTAAGGGGGCAACATTGTCATTATCTTACGTAAATAGAATTCCAGCTAGTATCTTGTGAGTAGGCCTCTAGATAGAGCTATGCTGTTAAACTATCAACAACGGGGTAAATGTTGGGATTTAAATCTTGTGCCAAAGTCACGCTCATAATATCGTTTTCAAAATATCTGTGTCCAAAAGCCCTGAGATCTCGGGTGTTTGGTTGCATTTCACGAGAGAAAACAAATGTTAACACACATATGTGACACCAAACATTTACAAAATTTAACCATTCTTGTGAATTGATCCATGTCTAAGAAAGAGAACATATTTTGTACACCTACCTCATGAGCCTGAATACTCCAAACTATGTAAAATTCTTAAATGTTACATTCCAAAATGCTGTATTTCCTCGACAGCAAAATGGTTCACCATGAGGTCAGTGGGCCACATCGCATGCTTGCTATAAGACGTCACTCGTGTTGGACTGAATTGACGATAACCTTGGTTGGGGTTTGAGTCACAGTTGGGTTATTTAAGGGTTTTTCTTTTGGGATTGCCCGAATTGCACCAATAACCCCCTTCCCAAGACAGGACCCGAATTGTGCCAACTTTGAACATAAACAAATATGAATGCTATGGGGGGCGGTAAGAAGGACACCTGTCAAAAAATATTATTTAATTAACTATATTTAACTATATATAACAAAATCAAACATTATAACATCACAGTAAAATTTAAATTTTAAAAACAATGTCAATAATAGATAAATGTGAGCTAAACTATAATATAATAATAACAAAGATAATATAAAAACAAGTCATTAAAAGGATTTTTGGAGGGGCACACTTCACTGAGCTTAATCTATCTATTAACAAAATCGTTAAAAATAATTTCAAAATATTTGGAATTTTTGAAAATTAGTCATCAGTAAACTACCATTGAAAGGAATTTGCCCCCAAACCAAGTATACAGTATTAATTGTCATCTTAAATAAACCCAAGATGTATGTTTTAATCAAAATTGTTAAAGCTATTTTTGAGAAATTTTGAATTCTTTTAAAATTAGTCATTATTAAGTAAACTGCTTATAATTCAATTTTTTTCTGAAGATCAATTATACAGTCCTATTCATCTTATAAAAAACTTCCCAGATATACACTTTGAACAAAATTACTTAAACCAATGATTGGGAAGTTGAGGTTCGAATCCTGGTCGAGTGAACTGAAGGAGGTTTTTCGTGAATTGCTTTCCAGTGTCCCTCCAGGCAAATTCGCCTTTACTTTATCTGCATTCAACCTATCTCATCCCAAAGCCCCCTATTATAACTAGCACATGAAAGTATAACTCAAACAGGTAGTAAAAAAAAAAAATAACAGTGAGAAGTATAATATTCAACTATCAAGTCAAAAATTATAAAGGTATTTATGTAAAATTGTAAAATAAGATAGTTTCGCTTACCATGCTTGCACCAAATGAGATCGACAGCTACTATCTTAGTTTGTAGAAATGTTGACATAATCCACTCATGGAGCGCTTGCTCGAAATGATTCACAATGTATAAAAGTTGAAGGTGAAGTTGTCTCTTCTCGCACTCATCCTTTAGGATTCTCATAGCGTCAATGTATAAAGGTTGAAGGTGAAGTTGTCTCTTCTTGTACTCGTCCTTTAGGATTCTCGTAGTGTCAATGTATAAAGGTTGAAGGTGAAGTTGTCTCTTCTCGCACTCGTCCTTTAGGATTCTCATAGTGTCAATGTATAAAGGTTGAAGGTGAAGTTGTCTCTTCTCGCACTCGTCCTTTAGGATTCTCGTAGTGTCAATGTATAAAGGTTGAAGGTGAAGTTGTCTCTTCTCGCACTCGTCCTTTAGGATTCTCATAGTGTCAATGTATAAAGGTTGAAGGTGAAGTTGTCTCTTCTCGCACTCGTCCTTTAGGATTCTCGTAGTGTCAATGTATAAAGGTTGAAGGTGAAGTTGTCTCTTCTCGCACTAGTCCTTTAGGATTCTCATAGTGTCAATGTATAAAGGTTGAAGGTGAAGTTGTCTCTTCTCGCACTCATCCTTTAGGATTCTCATAACGTCAATGTAGATCTTTCTTTTCTTGTCTTTAAGTAGGTAAAAACCAGAGGTATGTATGACCCTTTGAAATACCCGTGTACAGTAAAAAGCTGAAGAAAATGTTCCAGTGCTTATTCAAAGGCTCCATTCATTATCACAATTTCATTCTGACACAAATACTCGAGATTTGAGTCTCAAGAAAATATCACAACCCACCTCTCTTTTTCGTTTTCTAACAAAAAGTTTTCGTCTAGAGTAGTATTTAGTTCAATTTAATCCAAGGCAAATAAATTTCGTCGGAATATTTAGGCAAATTTGGCAACAAATGTTATTCCTGAAAAATTTCATGTCTTTGCGGGTCAATGTTTTTATTGTTTTTTCTCTGTATGTACCATTTTGTGGATCAACTTTGAAGGTTTACTTCAATCACCTCAGCTTTCCTCTTAACTGCGTTGCTGATGGATTTTCTGTTCAACTCTTGATCTAGTAGTGGTTCGTGGTTGTGTTGGTCTTCCAATCCGCGAGGAAATATTTCCGTCATCCAGTGTGAATATTTTGGCCTTACAGTCCTTTTTAGTGCATCTCCACCTTTCTTCCCTCATCAAATTCAATTGATTCACCTGTCGATACGTATAATTACTATAGACAATCAGATATTTCTCTTTTTCACTATAGATTCTTTCCATATCAATAATTATCGCTAATATCACAGCCCTCACAAAACCCGAACAAAAATAAAACAATTACAGATCTGGACAGTTACCGTTGCCGAGATAATTTGTTTATACTGGCCAGACATATGTCAGAAAAGCTAATACAGATCTTTTTGGGGGTTCTTAGGGCATTTTTACATCTTTACCTAAGGAAGACAAGACAAGACGTAGCGAGAGCGTGTTTGCGTTGGTGTTTGTTTAGTTCGTCCTCCCTCGACCGCCTGAATTAGATTTGGCAGTTTGGGTCCGGGTTAAGTGAACATTTTTTAATCCCTTAACTACTGGCACAGTTTGGGCTTGCTATTTCCTTTAACTGTTTTCCACTTTCCCTTAATGAAAATGCGGATATCTTTCTTCTAAAGTTGTACCCTCCTCATACATAATCAACGTAATAAATGTATCTGTATCACCCAAAGGGTACTAAGATGTGTTCTTTTTTACATAAATACTTGTCAAACTATTTTATTAATAAAAGTTAAAATAAATAGGCTTCTATTCAAGTCTTAATTCAAATTTATTTTCTTATCAATAATTTAATTGATGATAAATATATGTATTTGAATTTGTTTGCAAACATTCGACACGTATTTGATAAAAACTCTCAACAGCTCGCGTTGTCTAGACAATTAGGTCATAAAGAGTATTTCACCATCAAGTCAGGAAGAGGAAATTGACTGACTAGCCGCTTGGAGCGCTCGTCTCGTTAAAAATGTATTAAGCGCCTACCTATCTCATTGGAGAGTACGTCACTACTCTCTGTCTACTGTTAATTCGTGTGTTTACTCTATGCTCCTGTCTTATAAGCCATACCATAGTTGAATCATGCCTTACAGCCTTGCAGAGCAGAAATAGGATAATATAAATAACGGTTTAAGGCATTTTAACTTTCTGTGTTTAGGAATCATATCAGCCACATCTACAAGGTCAAACTATTAATAGTCAGTCAATTGGGATGTCACAAAATGAAATGCTCATCTAGTTTAGTTTATCAGTGAATGAGAGGACGGGGTTTGGATCTCGGCTGAATGTGCTCAGGTGATTTTTCCCTAAAAGGTTTCCTAACGATTCCTTCACCCAAATGTTAATATTTTTCCTCTACTTTCATCTTCTTTATCTATTATTATTATTATTATTATTATTATTATTACTATTATTATTGTTATTATTATTATTACCGAGTATTACTACCCGTTCTGGTTATTCGCACTTACGCTAAGGTGTAATGGTAGGGTGATTGTGAGATGAAATGAAGGACCTACAGTTTTAACGTGGAATCCGAACCACGGTGGAGGCCTGGCATTCCTAACATTCACAAGTTGTGATTAATACACATCTTGTCAGAGGTGAAGGGAGGGTTTGGTAATAAGATAAATCTGTGCCGGGACCGAAGATTGAACCCAGGCCGCCAGCACAGAAGTTCGACACCTTATCCCTAGACCACCAGGTTACCTACTACTTTCTTTATCGCTACCCCTTAATTATAACTTAGAATAATGATTCTAAGGCGTCTCTCACACTTTCTATAAATTTAATCTTCATCATCCCTAAACCTCATCAGCATAATTAGTATATATGCGTACAACTTGAACTGTTAGTAAGATGTAGGTCTAAAAAAATAAAATGAAGATGGCCCGGATGGGTACTAAGACGCGGAGTAGAAATAAACATTATCTTACTTGTTTGAAAGTAGTTCAGTCATAAAAAATATATAATCCACCGTACTATTATATTGTTTTATGGATATGCCTGCGTTAGCGAATTTATAAATAATCCAGTTCGCCTAAGCTCTAGTGAACGACGCTGGTCCCAACCTTCCAATAGCAAGATAATGTATTCAAATAGCTATGATTAAGTTGGCCGCTATCAGCAGTTAACGTCATCATTGAGACTTCTCCAAGAGATTTCTCGGCTATCAGCGCTTTTAGTTCGGTTTTCGGCTGTTCTGGCCCCATTCAATTCTTCATAGCTCGACTATGTAGAATACGCACGCGAGTATTCAAATTCACATTCGCCATAACCATTCTCTACGGTTATTACCTTCGATATCCTATAATGCGGGCTACACCGAGATATGCAAAGTGAAAGGGTGGCTAGAGGCAGCTCTATTATTCCGGTGTTGCAAAAGGACCTTAAATCCATCTAGGAAATTGTTTTATGACGTTAAGTTCAAGTTTAGAATAAATAATACCAACCCTTTGAATAATATGTATTCCTGATCATAATTATGTTCATTTATTGATGTGATATTTATATATATATGAAATTAAAGCACCGTCAAGTATCTATTTGACATTTTGATAATATTACCATTTCCAGTTGAAGTATAAAGCTCTAAGTACTTTAGGACATACTTACTATTTAAAATTTCTTCAATTGTGATGATTACTCCAAATAATTACATGTACTTGGATACAATTTAATTTAACTAACTATAACTAAATAATGTATTTAAAAGTTAAATAATTTTTAATAATAATATTTTAAATGCAGTAGGAGATGGGGGAAGGGGAAGAATATGATATATTTTAAAATATACTTTACATTAATGTTTTTTTATATAAATTTTGCCACCCTAAAGTTATTGTAGCTACTCAGTACTTTTTTATAAGACTTAAAAATACTAAACAATTGAAGCTGAAATAAATTATGAAACTTAAAAAATGAAAATAGGTTTTTAGCAATAAAATCATAGTTTTTACTTTTGACAAAAAGGGGAAAAAAAATCTGCTAACACTAAAATATCTCAACAACTATTTTTAGAAATATTAATTAATTGCACTTAAGTTTTGATCAAGTCAAGGAAATACCTGAATACAATTGGCAATTTCTATAAGACATTTTTTAATCAAGCTCTAACGGTTTATAAGGTTGTCTCTCTAGTAAAGACAATAGCGTGGTGATTTATCCCGGAGATGAAAAGAGTGGTAGTTGTGTGAGGGATGGTGGTGGTGGGAGGTGGGGGAGGGGGTGAGTAAAGTAAACGAACGTTGTTTTTGTAGGAAGTGGGTTTGCTTCTTTTCGGCTCACTGATGAAATGTAAATGACCGTGCAATATTTCCAGCCTTGCGACCTGCGCTCTATATCATATCATATTATGCTATAGTACACGGTACAAGTGGATGATGGGATCATGACGGAGGCTGTATGGACCATCACTCACACAGGGGAACTTGGGGGACTCATACAAAGAACATGTTTGGGAGGGATAGTCCTTTTATAAATTTAAAACAGTGTGAAGGTGTCAGTAACTCATTGGCAAAGAGTTTGAGCTTTTGATGATAACAAAAAACAGTGCCTTGGCAACCATTAGTTGTGTGCCGACTGGGTTGGCTTCAGCCCAAATGGCTGGGTTCAAACTCCGTGCAGGTGTAAATGGTTTTATACTCCCAGTTTACCATCTTGTCTCTTGGTGAATACTGTTGCGTTCAGTTAGATAGTTAAAGACGTATGATAATAGATAAAGCCTGCTTTTGTGGCTGCATAGTCAAAGGCGCTACTCTTGCAGTATGGAAATAAAGCTTTGGGAAGACCTAGACGCAGATGGGAAGATAACACTTGAATGGACCTTAGAGAGATAGGTTGTAATGAGGTGGACTGGATAGAACTAGCTCAAGATAGGGATAGGCTGTAATGAGGTGGACTGGATAGAACTAGCTCAAGATAGTAATAGGTTGTAATGAGGTGTACTGGATAGAACTAGCTCAAGATAGTAATAGGTTGTAATGAGGTGTACTGGATAGAACTAGCTCAAGATAGTAATAGGTTGTAATGAGGTGTACTGGATAGAATTAGCTTAAGATAGAGATAAAGTATAATGAGATGGACTGGATAGAACTAGCTCAAGATAGTCATATGGTATAATGAGATGGACTGGATAGAGCTAGCTTAAGATAGAGATAGGGTATTATGAGATGGACTAGATAGAACTAGCTCAAGATAGTCATAGGGTATAATAAGATGGACTAGATCGAACTAGCTCAAGATAGGTGACGTTATTTTGTAGGTTCGGCAATGAGCGTTAGAGCTACTAATACTATAGAGTGATTATTATATATATAAATAAAACTTACCATATTTACAAGGGTGATTTTTTAAGTTTAATTTTAATTTTAAAAACAAACGCATGTTTTAAAAAAAAGGTATCTTACAAAGTTGCATGATTTTTAGAGAATGACAAAATTACATAATTTATTTTTCATTTAGTGGCTGTGCTCAAGATTATTTCAAGGATTTTAGTAGGCAATAAAATGAAATAAAAACCGTTCCAAAAACATATTATGCAACCGTGGTTATTTAACTAATTAAATATAATCATAAATAGAATTCAGTTACTCTGCAATAAAAAATACAAGGTTACATTTGAAAAACAAAAGCTAACCTTGAGGTAACCTCGAAGACGTTCACTAAATAAAAAATAAAATATGTGATTTTGTCCGTCTCTCAAAACCAACAACTTTGTACGAACTATTTTTATTTCTTAAATTTGTTTTTTAAAGATATATTGTTGTGCCAACCTAAAAAAAGGCCTGTATAACTTTTTATCTACTTATCTATCAGTGGCATCAGTGGTCACTATGTCCAAGGTGTTAGGCTCATATCGTACTTAGTAACCCATGAAAGTGAATCTTATGCTAGGAGCTAAACTGTTAGCCCTGAGGAGGGTTTCTTACATCTGCGATTTAACAGTATTGTTTCCTCAACATCTCATTACTTCCTCTAAAACTGCCACCCTCACTTTTACCCTTAATGTAAAGGAGTGTAATGTTTTAGTAAATACTGCATTTTAATGTCTTGGAAAAATAAATGTATTTTGCAATATTCTGATACAATTTAATTTAAAGAGTGAGATTTTTAGAAATATTTCAAGGATACTAGTGGGATCTTTATTTTTTCTATAGTTCTAATTTTATTCTCTCAAATCAAATTAAGTAAATATATTATGTCAATATTTAATACCAAATTAAAATGTGAAATTTGTTATTGAAAAGATACTGTGAAATAAAATAGGAACTCACAAATGAAATATAAAAACACACTTGTGCGGAGTTTGAGACAAATCGTAGAAAATGAAGCATATCGAGACTCACAATGATGCCAAGTAAAACAAAATACGCAAAGCGAAACAACGGGACAGAGATAGATTGACAAATTGATTAATAGCATCGGAGGGAGAAATAAAGTTTTAGGCCGAGGGAAAAAATACCTTCTGTGGATAGATAACATCATCAGATGATTTTTTTGTTTTTTTTTTGTTTCAAGCTATGTGAGGTTTACTCATGACTGCAATTTGTTTTACTTGCGTTTCCTTTTAGTTTTTTTTTAAGGGCAATGGAAGGTTTCATTTGTCCAATGTTTTGAGTCACTTCCGAAAGGTTAGACAATGTTCTAACCAACAATAGTTGATGACCTCCAAGACTTGGACTTTTCCACCTCACTAGCTTTGATCATCTGTCTTCACTTGGCTCAACATCGCACGAGTATAAAGAAGTTCCAGGGCCACCTCAAGGGACGACTCATATCACCAATGTCGTGCATAGGTGGGGATTAGGGGACGCGAAAAAGTGCCAATGTTTTTGCAGTTTTTATAGCAAAATATTTTGTTGGTCTTAAATAAAATTTTACTCTATTAGAAATATAGATTTTTATTTTCGTTACATGGAGGTACACACAGTTATTGATTATCTACCAAGAAACTCATAAGCATAGCAGCATTTAATAACAAACTTTCTAAATGTAGATAAAAAGTTGTCATTAATTTCCAAGACACCATTGACAGATATTTAAGAACTGTTGAGGTCATCATGGGAAGAACATTAAACTCTATATTTGTACTGAAGCCATATTTGATTTATTTTGACAAAAAAAAGTATTGATATAAAAACTCAAAAGCACTGAAAATGTCTCGCCTTCATAACATGTCCACCCTAAAGATAACTAAAATAGCTATTTGAGTACATTGTAATTGTAAATTTTTTTATAAGAAAAATTGCTATACTTGTTCAGACGTTTATTTTTTAATGTATCTTATTTTATTATATAAATATTTTCAAAATGAAATATATAAATTAAAGATACAACATTAATATTTTTAATTTATTAAAAATCTTATATTTTAAACATATGGGATTGTTTTTGTTATTAACTTGATGTAGCGCATCCAAACCTTATAGAAAATAAATAAATATGTTGATAAATGACTGTCCTTTGACGAAACTATGTAATTTTACTTCTAAAGGTAGGCCTACTTACTTACAAATAGAAGTAACTAATTCAAACTTTATTTTTTCTACTAATTATCTTATTAGCATATCAAATCTATCTCTAAAATAAAAATACATGAATACTAGATTATGTAGGCTCGACCTGGGAATGAGCCAATGTCCACTTGGAATAAATCCATCATCTCAGGTCATATCAACTCTGAGGAAGGTTTCTATGACTTATTTCTGACGACGGTTCTCCAAGTCCCCTTACAGGATAAACGACTTTGGATTACACTCTTCAAACCACCCCCTCCAACCCCTTATTTTATATAGGCGAGAGAGTTTTCTCCTCCCCCCCT
>CABFVZ010001828.1:70004-108215 GCA_902151445.1 Timema monikensis | reverse complement strand
TCATACTCACTATCATCCTCACACTCACTGTCACCCTCATACTCACTATCATCCTCACACTCACTATCACCCTCATACTCACTATCATCCTCACACTCACTATCGCCATCATACTCACTATCACCCTCACACTCACTATCACCCCCATACTCACTATCACCCTCATACTCACTATCACCCTCACACTCACTATCACCATCATACTCACTATCATCATCACACTCACTGTCACCCTCACACTCACTATCACCCTCATACTCACTATCACCCTCACACTCACTATCACCCTCACACTCACTATCACCCTCATACTCACTATCACCCTCATACTCACTATCATCCTCATACTCACTATCACCCTCATACTCACTATCACCATCTCCTCATCTCATCGAGACATTGAAAGAGCCGCTACGGAAGGAATGTACGATTAGTACTCGTACATTCGGGAATCCCCTGGGTGACGGTACTTTGGTACTGACTAATCTTTCCACCACTGGGCTACGAATGATCTAGCCCAGACACGCGATATATATATATATATATATATATATATATATTTTAGTGTTTGTGATATTTATGGTTTTTAACTAGTATAGACACATGTTGACACCAGTCAACCACATTTCCGTGTGAAACGTATTTTGACATCACTAACAACTTCCTAGATAACGCGTGATTACTGAATGTCTACAACATGGCTCAGCGCTCTGGTAGATGGACCTCATGAAAAAAAAAGTTATTGATCGATAATTATAAGAAAAGGGATAAGAAAGTTAGATTAGAGGAAATGCACCCACATTAGTACCATGAAGAAAGGAGGCAAAAACCACAATGATATCACATGTAGACAATTACCACTCCAGTACATAATGGTAGGATTTGAACCTTGATTTTCACATCATCAACAATCTCATCCACGTCTTAGACTTCGTGACCACAGATGATAGCTGTTCCGGCAAAGATGTACAATACTTGTTGAGTTCCCCAAATGTTTGAAGACTGAGATGTTACCGAACTAACCTGGTGAACTAATGAATAAGGAGTGTGAATCTGTAATTCAGTGGGCTACAGCGATAAGTGGACATCACATTTCCGTGTTCTTTTGTTACCACGTTAACGAACTGACACACAACACAGGAGGACGGACAGACAGATAACTTGTGATCGTTTATTGCCGTATGGCGTGCGTGGAAGGAGTTGGGATCTAGGGCGAAAGAGGGGGAGGGGAGTATAATCACTTAACCTACCCACTCGAAAACAAATCATCGTTTTCCTCGACAACGCACTCATAAAAAATAACAACACAAGATGAGCTGGTGGTGTGGATGGCGGAAGTGTTTTGACACCGGAAGTAGGTAGTATATTTTTGGGAGGTTGCGCAGTGCACTCAAGTGCAAGAGGTGGAGGTAATATGCATGTTATATCGCAGTAAATGTCAACTATAAGAGGGTGAGATGACAAATGAGTCTAGTACCAGGCACTTGGCTCCCTAGATAAGACTCTCTTAAGAAATTAGAGGGTAACAACTCAATAAACTTTCAACACAGAGGGTCGTTGATTACAGGTTAGAGGAACCTTGGTTTGATACTAAAAGGGGACTGAAACATTGATTGGTTTTTGAGCTCATCATTTTACTAAACAATAAAATAGCTCGTTAAAGAGTTGTACTCAGTGCGTTATTGGTGGTTAAGCTAGTTTGCAGGTCATATGCCAAAACTACCCCGTGTTTACCAAATACAAAAAAAACACTAATTAAATGATAAAAGAAAACAAAACGCACATACTTTAATTTCCACACCTATTTTATTCTATCACCACGTCTACCCCCCTTGGGGTTTACACGGGTTGTACCAATTACATTAATATGTTTGGATTGAACAGGATTGAAATTAGAGGACGTGTACACACATTTAAGTAGTGGTAGAGTGTAAAACAATTTAGAAAAAAATTCAGTACACTATAAACATATTCTTGGTAGTTGGTTGCCTCAGGTTAAGTCCGTTTCAAACTAATATGTACTAAGATAACATTGTATTGAGAAGTATCTTTGGGCATGCGGACTACTACTTATCTCCCTTCTAGTTTGATTTGCCAGTAATTATGAGGGTAGGAGTTTGTATTCCGGGTTGGTTGTATTAAGGGTGATCATTCATAAATTATATATTATATAGGCGTATTACTCTACATCAAAACAAATGTGGGTACTTCTCCCCTAAATTTTACTTCCTCCTTCATACAAAAGTGTAATTAAATGCAAATAGACCAGACGGGTAGTAAGATTCGGTGGGGAGGAAAATACCTTAGGGTCAATCGGTCATCAATATTTTACAACACAATTTTAACAAGTGCATAATTATAAGATATAAATAGGTATTCAAGGATTTTAATTACATAAGGCATAAAATAGCAAATTTTATCCTTTATATCTCGTGAACTCTTCTGATTTGGAACTATTGAATTATTATTTATAGCTTATAGACATACACTTGTTATACTTGTGCAGTAAAATAAAGATGGTTGAATGACCTTATATTTGTTTCATTGACTGGTAAAAAGCGTTTGATAGATAGTCCAGGTAGGATAGTTTTTTTTCTTAAAATAAATTAACCATCAACTTTCTCAACGTGATAATTAGGAGAAAAATCGTAGAAATTGAATGTAAATACTTTGGACTAAATCGGCTTGAAGCTTTTACGTTTTAAAAAATCATAAAAGTGCCAACAACTGGTATTTTCCCTTTTAAGGTGTGGACAATTTTTTTTTTCAAAAAACAAAAAATAATCCATGATAGCGCTTAAAAAACGAAAAAGATGAGCCGTGATCTATTGAAATCGGTTCACAACTTTTTTCGATAAAAGATCAAAACCGCGAAAAAAGGTCATTTTTTGACATTCAATTACAGGGATTGTAATTGTCTTAAGAACTTATTTTGGGCTTATATTGTAGCTCTTGTTAGTGCCTATCTACGATAAAAAATTTCGTGCAAATTAATCATAGCTTTTTGCGGGAATCATGAGTATGTAGAAATAGGTGTTCCCGAAAAACGGTTTGGAAGCGGCCGATAATTGTCATAATGTGATTTTTCAAAGCGCTCTTTGTTTTAGTTTGTTTTAGATAGAGTTTATCTACAACCCTCATATAATGAAATGTAAGCAGGATCCGATTTAATACCTAAAAACGCGTCTGAAAACCGGGGTGTTTGTTGCTCGGGCGTGCGAGCGGAGGAGAAGGTGTGACGTGGTGGGGGAAACCTATCTGGCGGCCGGGCTTCGAGCGTTTTAAAGTGCGGTATCTCGCCGAAATATTAATAGTGGGCATATTAGTGACGCATAAGGGTTCGGCCAGACTGACAAGCGTGCGAGCGAGCGCGCAAGCGACTGGGTGGCCAAACTGGCGAGCGAGCGAGCGCGTAATTAGCAGACCCTAGTTCATCAGAGAAAATGTATCTGTCAAAGACACTTGGTACATCTCTGTTCCTCGAAAATTCTTACAGAAAATATTGTGTATTTATAAAAAAGAAGTGTGACCTGGTGGTCTAGGGGTAAGGTGTCAGACTTCTATGCTGGCGGCCGGGGTTCAATCCTCGGTCCCGGCACAGTTTTATCTGATTTCCAAACCCTTCCTTCACCTCTGACAAGACATCTTGTGAATGTGGGGAATGCCAGGCCTCCACCGTGGTTCGAATTCCACGTTAAACTGTAGGTCCTCCATTTCATCTCACAATCACCCTACCATTACACATTAGCGTAAGTGCGTAAAACCCGAATGGGTAGTAAGACGCGGTGCTAATAATAATAATAATTGGCTCAGTGAACTGAAGGTGATTTTTAAAACTTATTGGCAAGGTATTATTTGCCATTTTTAATTTTTAATCGAAACATTGATATTGTCTCGGAGTTTTGGGAACATATATCAAAGTAAATAAAAAATAAATATTTTTTAATTTTTTGTTATTTTTTATAAGCAATGCATACAAAGTTATAGGTTTGGATCATGCATAAATTAGAATGTAAATAAAAAACCTAAAATTTTTATTACTAAACATTTATTTTATTTTTAAAAATAACTTAATACTGTAATAATAATATACAAAAAAGGTCAATTTGACACTCAAAACATTTATCTACTCTTCTTCATCTACCATAACTTAGTATGCAATGCTTATGAAGCCCGTTAGCACTAAATAAGAATTATGAAAATAATAACAATAAAAAATGTCAATAACAATTTTTTTATTAACTTTGATGTTATTTATGTTCTCAAAACACCGAGATAATATCAATGTTTCGATTAAAAATTATAAATGGCAAATAATACCTTGCCAATGAGAATCGTCAAAAATAGCCATTCACCACTTGCTTCTTATGCATCACTAATATGCCCACTATTAATATTTCGGCGGGATACCGCACTTTAAAACGCTCGAAGCCCGGCCACCAAAGGGGCTTCCCCCACCACGTCACACCTTCTCCTCCGCTCGCACGCCTGAGTAACAAACACCCCGGTTTTCAGACGCGTTTTTAGGTATTAAATCGGATCCTGCTTACATTTCATTATATGAGGGTTGTAGATAAACTCTTCTAAAACAAAGAGCGCTTTGAAAAATTACACTATGACAATTATCGGCCGCTTCCAGGCCGTTTTTCGTGAACACTTGTTTCTACATACTCGCGATTCCCGCAAAAAGCTATGATTAATTTGAATAAATTTTTTATCGTAGATAGGCACTAACAAGAGCTTTAAGCCCCAAAACAAGTTCTTAAGGCAATTACAATCCCTGTAATTGAATGTCAAAAAATGACCATTTTCGTGGTTTTGATCTTTTATTGAAAACTTTGTGAACCGATTTCAATCGACCATTGCTCATCTTTTTTTTAAGCACTATCATGGACTATTTTTTGTTTTCCGAAAAAAAATTGTTCACACCTTAAAAGTAAAAATACCAGTTGTTGGCTCTTTTATGATTTTTTAAAACGTAAAAGCTACAAGCCAATTTAGTTCCAAGTATATACATTCAATTTCTACGATTTTTCTCCTAATTATAACGCTGAGAAAGTAGATGGTTAATTTATTTTAAGAAATGAATGTTTTTCCACTATATTACTTGGACTAAGAGTGAAGTGGAAGAAATTGATGGAAATTCTCAAGAAGATCGGCATCAACTGGCGGGACAGAAGGCTGATTGCAAACCTGTACCTGGGACAGTGAGTGAAGGTGAGGCTGAATGTTGGAGAGGCCAACAGCGTGGATATAGGAAGAGGAGTGAGACAAAGATGTTGTTTGTTACCCAGTTTGTGGCATGGAGATCAACAGTGAGAAGTCAAAAGTGATGAGGATTTCAACAAATAAAGCGCCACTGAGAATAAAAATTGGAAACAGAGGTCAGAAAACATAGAGAATTTCAAGTACCTGGGAAGTCTGCTGACAAAGGATGCCTACTGCACCAAGGAAATTAGGTCAAGGATGGCCATGGCCAAGGAAGCTTTCAACAAGAAGAGGTTACTGCTGACCAACAAGATGAGTTTGCAACTAAAGAAGAAACTGATGAAATGTTACATTTGGGGTAGAAACTTGTACTCTTAGGAATATGGAACATAAATACGCATGGGTGCTGGAGAAGACTTGAGAAGATAAGGTGGACAGATAGGATTAAAAATGAAGAAGTTCTAAGAAGAGTTGGTCAGAAGGGAACCATTTTGGATGTGATTCTTCGCTGAAAATCAAAGTGGATTGGACACATCCCTACGAGAATAATCCCTTTACATGACATCATGGAAGGAAAGGTTGAGGTCAGTAGGAGCTTAGGAAGAAAGGGGATTCAAATATTGGATGACTTGAAGGAAAGAACAAAATTCTGGGAGCTGAAATAGAAGGTGGTCTAAGTTCACTGACAAAAGGAATGGACCTGTCCTAAGACAGACCACCTAATGGTAATAATAACAACAAAAATAATAATAATAATAGTAATTCTAAAATATTTTTTTAGCGGTAGTTTACTTATGACAAATTATAGAAAAAAATTACATTTTTCAAAATTAACCTAAAGGTTGAATTCAAAATGGGTATCTGGTAGCATAATAAGTAAGAATACGTTTTTATTTTTACAAATTACAAAAGTTTTAGGATAGTTTACAAATAGCCTATTTTTGAGAATTTGAAATTTGTTGTGAATAATGAAACAATGTAATCTAAATTTTATAAATCTAGAGTTTTAATGTTTTGTTTGTTGTAATATGTTTGTTTTTATTGTATTGTTTGTTGTGATGTGTTTGTTATCATGAGTAAAACTTATTGAAAATCAATTTTTGAACATTGTCTTCAAAATTATAATACACAATATTAGAAAATTTTGTGTTATTGTTTCGTACCATTTATTATCAGATAAAGTTTGTAATTATATTAAATTGGTAATTTTAATTTCTTGTCTACTTTTATCACTACGTATTAGTAGTCATTCAGATCATTTAAAATATTAATCACACTTATGAAATAAAGATGCAGAATATATAATTGTATAAGAAATCTTCCCTCATTTGTGAGTAGGGCTTTTGTAAAACCATTTAGGAAAACCCCCTTTGGTATCTCATTTGGAATTGAACCCTGATCTCACGTGATCAGCTATCTAGTGCAACACGTGAGCGAAGCACTAGGACATGTGACCACTGATATGGGAAGGTTATGAAAAGTGGCATATGAAAATATCTACGAAGTTTCCCCCCAAAAAAAAAGAGTTCCTTGCTGTCCTAATATCCTAATCAAGGTTTATAATTATTTCTTTGACTGCATTTAGAGTGTTAATATGATGTTTTATATGCTATTATATTAACACTTGAAATACTGCCAAAGAAGTTCAAATCCGACCTCTATGTTTTCATCCCAAACTAAACCTTCTGTCAATGCCCCGAATATTTCACATAAATGAGTGTTTACGCAACACTGGGGATAAAAAAAAGGGCAAGCACGTACTCAAAGCACGTAGCCACCCCCATTGTGAGTAGGCGACATTCCCAACCCCTTCCTCCCAACCACCCCCAAAAACCCACCCCGAAATTCAACACTTGATTATGTCACAATAGGATGGCTCCCAGAATTCCGCAAAACCACCCCCTAACCTCGCACCCCATCTGTGCCGAGACAAAAGGATGTTGAGGACATAGGGCTTGTATGTGTGTGTGTGTGTGTGTGTGTGTGTGTGTGAACTCCTTTAGATTCTCAACAATAGCATCAGCCCCCTTCCCTATCCAGTTTGAAAACAATTGCTCTTGTGACCACGACTACTAGTCTCTAGCGTTTCGGGCAGTCTCTTCTATTTGTAGAATAAACAGTAAACTGCAGAAATAAACGCTTGAACTAGTGTTGAACTTGTACACTCTTTTTCAACAACACGTACCTTTTGTAAAGTAACAAGCTTACCTTAGATTAATCCACTATGGCATAGACCAGGGTTCGCCAAGATCATTGCACGCAGAAGCTATTTTCGAGATGTTGAATTGTGTGGCGTGTTACCCGCATTTTAAAACTGGGCTGATTCACGTATTGGCTTTTATTGCAGTTTGCAGAGTGGCATTGCCCTCACACCTGGTGTACAAATGAGGGTGGGAATTAGGATTTAGATTCATATTCGTAATCCAAATAATGTACAAATTGTTCAAATTTAAAATACAGGCCGATTTAATGTAAAATTTGACAATTATTTTGTCTGACAAGTTTTAGAAACATTGGCTGAATATCTGAACTCAGTACACATGTGGAATTCTTCCAATGATATGCAAGAAATATCAAGCTACAACCAGCACACGCCGTCAGTAAAAGTTTATTTTACTGTGAGAGCTGGCAAACTTAAATTTACCACGGTGGTAAAAACAAACTAAATAGTTCTATCACGCAGACGATCCCGAATAATTTGTTCGATAGAGCACCTGTTCATGTGTCAGTTTTACAGGACAGTATAAACTCCTCAGTCCGAACTAATTGGGACCTAAGCTTGTTTTGCAGGAGTACACCTGAAGGCTGGCGGAAGACAGTACGTGCACTTACCCGAGTATCCTTTCAGCGATTCTTGTCGAAGGTGTTCTTCTTTATTCGAACAGTGTGGAGGTCTAACTAGCCCTCAACACAGTACATTTTGAATTTACTGTAAGCATTCTATGAAAAGTTAACTGTAGTAACCCACTTCAGTGGACGAATGGTTTAAGGCGTCACTCTCGTGTTAAGATGACCTGCTGATGATGGGGAGATCGGGGTTAGATCCCAGCCGGGTCTACTGAGGGTGGTTTTCCCTAAACGGTCTCACACTCACCCTCCTCGCAAATGTGGGTATATTACCTCTAAAATGCGTCCTCCTTCATCATTACCCCATTAAAATAACTACAATGTATTTGTATAGCTTTAACAGGTAGTAAGGGTGAAAAAAACGTTAATAGTGTGGTGTTATAATTCCTGTCATGTTTTTAATAAGTCTACGTCTATTCGAACAGTGTGTACGTGTGTGAAGTTTTGTCACATGGTATGAGATTGATAGGGATGGCGTTGGAGATAGAAATTGAAAAAACAAAACACAAGTCCAAAAATAATATTTATATAATATTAGAGCATAGGTTTATAAACATGTTTTAGTAAATAATGTAAATAAGGATTCAAACAAATCGAGTGTAATATTTATTTGAGCGTCACAACAATCTAGTAAATGAGTGTGGTAAAGCACTAGAACGCGTTTGGGTTCGTTGTTTGGTGTTGATAAGTTTTAATTTTCAAAGTCAGTAAATGTTGACATCTTGCCTGCTGTCAAGGAATGTAAAACTCAGAATATACAAAACAATAATAATTTTACCTATTGTTCTTTATAGGTGTGAAACGTGATCTCTTACCTTACATGACAAAAAAATATTTAGATTATAGGATGCATAAAGCAAGGTGCTTAAAGCAGGTTCTAAAAGATATGAGACTACTGGGGGTGGAGGGGGTTACATAATGATGTTATGCATACCCTGTACTAATTACAGAACATGATCACATGCTGCACAAATAGGAGAATCTATAACCTTCATTATATTGTCAAACCCAATAGAAAGAGACCATTGAGAAGACCTAGACGCAGATGGGAGGATAACATTAGAGTGTAATTGAAAGTGTAATGAGGATGACTGGATAGAACAAGCTCAAGATAAGGATAGGTGACCTACTTTTGTAAGTGCAGCAATAAACTTTCGGGATCCTAGTGCCATAGAGTAAGTAAGTAGGGTTAGTATATGAGTTAGAAGTGGACGTTACACTAGAATCAAACTTTAAAATAAAAACTAGCTTCCCCGTTGAAGCATCATGCCAGCTATCCACTACAATATTTTCCATAACGTGGCCCCCTTGAAGCCAAAATAGTTGTCTGATCCCTTCCCCCCCTCCCCTCCCCCGTGTCTCTCACCATGCGACGGTAAATTTAAAACCTACGCACACATCTCTAGTACTATACGTAACCCTTAGGGCCTGTGCGCTAACGCATTTAAACTTTAGAAATTCAATCTATATAAGTAGAACTGAGGAAACAAAGCTGGTTCCAGTGAGGAAATAGTGGAACAGAGGTACCGAGCACAGAACCAAGGACCCAACTTTTCAAAGGAGGTAAGGGGAGTAATCATATCAATAAGATGGGAAGGAAGGAAACGCGAGCTAAGTTTGGCATTTTTGTATAAGACAAATTGAACATAAATAAAATATATCTTCAATAGAACCATTTAATTTAATTTTCTATATTTATAGTGATTTCAAGTTCTTTAATATTTGTCATGGATATCGCTTAGTTTTACCTAGAAGTTTTATTCTTAGTTTAAAAATGTCTGGTAGATTTCATAATGTTATGACAGATATTATAGAACTGTTGAGATAATTATGGGTAGGAAATTAAACTAAATACAATATTATATTTATGTTAGCAACAGAGAGAAATTTTCTATAAAAACTGCCAAAATAATGAACTCAACTCAAACTTCATGTCTCCTTCCCCCTTCAACTTTAAAGTTAACAAGTCCAGCAGGGGCTGTGAAGTTTCTGTTGAATCTCACAGAATAGTAAAAGTGAGTGTCTAAGCACTCTACTGTCTTTCAAACTATAATGAGCTATACTGGTAACCTTAGAATAACCTAACTTATGTCTTCCTTCACATAATGGGTAGCCTCAAAAAGTCAAATATAGCTCTGTCTGCACATAATGTTTCACCGGCTGCTTTAACAAATCTTGGTTGTATTTTGCCAATCCCCTTTATAATCTCTGCCACCCACCCTGTGAGAATGCCCCCTGGGTGGTTCCGACCTTGTACCAGCATTCGAGAGGAGATAGGATGTAAACCTTAATGGGGCGGGTACTTAACATACTGTACATTTTCTGAAACCTCTGAATATACCAGCAGATGACACACAAACTACTTAGTTCTATAACAAACTCAACACGCAAGTCTCCTGGACAGGAAGTCATCACTTGGAAATAGGAAGATTCGCGTTCGCCAATGAGGAGTTTTTCAACACTTCAAGAATTCAAACCTGGGACCCTTTGCTCAGTAGTTAAACGCACTAAGGACTGATCTAAGGTTTAGGATAAGTAAGATGTTGCAACCACCACTAGCACTACAGTTATTTCTATTTGCGTGAATATTTCAGATAATCTTGTCTCCTTGTGTCTATAGTAAAACGACACTTCCGACTCCCCCACAGGCCTTCAACAAGGGGGAGGGGGAAGGGTGGGGGAGGCACAGATAACAAGGTTCCCAGCCTGCTAAGTGCTAGCATAATAGTCCACTACATTGAACATGAATCGTGTGGCGGGCCTCATTGTTTTGGAAATGGCGAAACCCCCTCCACCCCAGTCTTTGCCTAGGTTCTCTTCGCCGCTTAGTCCCGAGTTTCGCCACCGTTAATGGTCACCTTTGTGAGCGGGGCGCTAGTGTGCTAATGGACCAGGGAATAACGTGGTAAGTCAAAGCGAATACGAGATGTATGCGGCGGGAGATGGAATGGACGAAGAAGGAGGAATACACAAATTAGTGGTACACTGCATCAATGATACAAGTAACGATTGAAGGGCAGTGACAGATTTGAAATTTTTGCGCCCCTAAGCACAATTATAATATGCGCCCCCCCCTTCCCCCCCAATTTTTTAAGGGTATTAGGAGGTTTCGGAGGAAAGAGATGTGTGTGTGTGTTGGGGGGAGGGGGGGGGAAGGTAGAAGTTAGTAATCGAGAAAATATTTCTACGAAAGAAAGTCAGGCATGCACAAGCCATAAACGAAATTATTAAAAACAAAATATTAAAATTAAAATAATGTTATCCAAAATGTGCCGCCCCCCTAGGTCCGTGCCTAGTGGGCCTATAGTGTAAATCCGCTTCTGTTGAAGGGGAATCTCCCTAATATTGACCAGGATATTGTCTTGCATATTAATTATTCCACATTTTTGGGTTGGAGGAGAGCATTCGTACTTTTTTGATTAACAAACTTTCGTTCTAGAATATATATTGATGGGGAGATTCCTTAACATTGTCATTGCTATAAAAACAAATTTAGCACTAGGTTTTCCAAACACATGTGTAGGCTTATATTTAGAAGGCTTACCAGCGGTCATTTGACCTCTACTTATAAAAAATATGAAATATGCGCCATTTCTTTAAATGTATGCTTCGAACGTTGTATCATACTTTTGAATGGTGGTTGACGATTTATTTTCATTAACATGCATTTAAATGTTTTCTACTAGAATCCTTATACATTTATAAAGGTCATCAAAACGATATTATAATACTATACATCGTATAGGGACGAATAGAATCAGGGAACTTGACATTATTAGGAGTTAGCAATATTGGAACACAATTATTTGTAAGAATAGAACAGCTCAGCAGTTGAGATCGTACACATGCTTTATGATGATGATGATGATGATGATAGTAATAGTAAAAATAATGAATTAAAATTCATCGCTAATTTTTTTTATTTCTTGTTACATATTTCCCACCGCGTAAGGCTACATATTATGACAATAATGTGTAATACTGAATTAGAAAAATAAAAATGTTCTAGAAATGTACGATTATAAAGATTTCGAACATTTACTTACTTTCTATTATTATTAGCACCGCGTCTTACTACGCGTTCGGGTTGTACGCACTTACGCTAATGTGTAATGGTAGGGTGATTGTGAGATGAAATGAAGGACCAACAGTTTAACGTGGAATCCGAACCACGGTGGAGGCCTGGCATTCCTCACATTCACAAGATGTCTTGTCAGAGGTGAAGGAAGGGTTTGGTAATCAGATAAATCTTTGCCGGGACTGAGGATTGAACCCCGGCCGCCAGCACAGAAGTCTGACACCTTACCCCTAGACCACCAGGTCACCCTACTTACTTTCGCTATATCATTAGGAACATTAAATTTAATTGTTGCAATTGTAAAAGTACGCTACCTATCCCAATCTTGAGCTAGTCCCATACAGTCCCCTCATTACATCATATGAATCTCTTTCAGGTCAATTCTAGAACATACATACATTAATACTAAAATAATAGAATAATAGCCAAAAAATGAAATATATGAAAAATGGCCAGGCCTCACAGACTCTGTTGGTACTTGAGACAAGTGACTTCTAGATGACAATTGCCAACAACAGCTTTGTTTCAGGTGGAGCAACTGTCAACAGTGTTTAGTTTCTCTTACATGTAGTAAGCACTTATCAATGGCGCTGTTTGTGTTGTGTTTTTTAGCTTGTTCACCAGTTGAAGTATAAATCTGTGCCAAGAGATTTTCTGATTTGTGATCTTTTGGTAGATTGCCCATTTATTTCGGGTTACTAAGTCAAGAATATAGTAGAAAACTTATTATACTGGCCATCTCCGAGAAGCGGCCTTAATAGAGTACTTGAACTGACTATGCCAATGCCGTACTTTGTAGAGTTATAGAATTCCACCATTTCTGAGAGCATCTTCTTATTTGCAGAATAGCAACACTTTGGTGGAGCGTGTTCAGTGGCAGGATGTCCTTCCATTTCTTTCTCTGGTAAACAATCATTATAATGTCCTTCTGAGCCTTGAGGACAGTGGTCTCGTACAACGGAGCTATAGATGTCTTCACAGACTCTGGGATTTCTCTCCAGGTACAATTCGCTGTCACTACAATGCTAGATTCCTATAGTTTCAGTCTCCATGCCAGCTTCAAAGGAGTCACTAATGTAAAGAAAATCATCACAGTGATATTTCATCCTTTTTTAAGCCATGGTGGGAAATGCAAAATAACATTTTCCTGAGGGAATGTGTTCGTATGATGCAGATAATATTTTCTGAAATAAAAATAGAACAATATACTTATTTCCTTGCTTCTAAGAATTCCGTTGCTATTCCCATTACGTTGCTTAAAAATAAAGAGTACTTGCAATATAAAGCAGAGATACGTGACAAATATGACATTACATTCCTAATAATACTGCTAACTGTACTGTAGAACTGTTTAGCACTATTCAGAATGTATTTAAATATGTCATCCTGCATTTACAGCTATTGAACTTAATATGGTCAAATTGACCTCTCTTGGGTCATCTAGGAAAAATTGTTTCGTAAAGCCAGTTATTTATGAGAGAAGTGATTTTTTTACATGTTAAATTTTATTTTATGAAAGGTCACTCGGACACAATATGTTACTTCAACAACTGCGGATGTGATTAAACATTGAATTCTTAAAGCAGTAAAGATGATCGCTCTGGGTTTTCTAGTTTTAACACAAGACTATATTGAGATTTACCTGCTTTACTATTAAACTATCAAAACTTCAGTAAATATGATGGTGTTTTATACTAATGTAAAATATATGGCAAAAAGTTCATAGCAAAGCTTATTTTATATAAAAATTAGGTTAGTGAAGAGAGAAAAAATTATTTCCCCAAATAATAAATAAATATTTGATAAAATTTAAAACTAGATTAAACATCCTTAAATCCCATTTGAGAATTTTTGGGAGGCTATTATAATCCGTATTTAGCAACTTGTATAAGCTACTTTCTTAGTAAAGATACTTAGGAACGCAAAAAATTTTAAAGTAAATTTTACCTTTTACAAAAGAAAGGGATTTATTTGTTTAAAGCCAAACTCTTATTGATAAAATGCATCAAACTAGTTTAGTCATGTGAAGCAAAATTTTGAGAAAAAATAATTAGAAGTAAAACATTTATACAAATATGAATTTAGATCTTATAATAAAAGTCCTTTTTATCGATAATTTTCCCAAATGGCAACCAAGCCTTTGATTTAATTATTTGTACGCTTAAACTAGAGTACAATTTTCATAGGAAGGACCTTATCTCGCCTCTAGAAAAGTTACTAGATCAACTTTCACTTATTCATACGTCAGGTCATATTATCTGCAGCTGTAACCGGCCCCGTGGTGTACGATACTAGGAGTCCCGGGCTAGATTCTTGGCTGTTACCTTGAGTATTTTACCAAGAGGGGAATTACTCAACGGTCAGCAGAATTTGTTTAGTTAGGCTTAAGTTAAGTTTAATTGTTTCCTCTGGTTTTACAGCCTCATCTTATAAGATGATATATCGGGACATGGAAAGAGCCTCCATAGAAAGGATGTACTATTAGTACATTCAAGCGTCCCCTGGACAACGGTACATTAGTACTGCCAATATTCCCACTACTGGGCTACATATGATGTTGCCCAGATGCGCAAAAATGTATATATATATATGTCATTAAGTATTGTCAACCTTGGTGGTCTTGGAGTAAAGTGCTCGCCTCAGGACCTGATGCTTGTGGGTTCAAATCCAGCTGGGGTCAGAGGATTTATCTTGAGCGATAAAAATCCGTAGCACAACTTCCATCGGAGGGGAAGTAAAGCAATGGTTCCATGTCAATTGTGGTATAGAAAAGAACCTTGCAGGATATGTGAAAATACCTTTCCCAGCAAAATTGGTATGCCCTTTCACTCTCACTCTTAGAAATCCTTGTTTGCTGATATAATCATTCAGTTCATAAAGTGCGTGTTAAAAACCTCAAATAGATCAATACAATTAATATATTCAAATCTTTATTTTGACAAAGTGAGTGGTTTTTTATTTGGATTCATTAACTATTATCCCAATTTTAAATGTAATAATATTAATGAAAAGTTTTTTAAAAACAGAATAAATAACCCACCTTACAATTATCATTTTTAATACTTCAGCGTATTACATCAATCTAAAATCAACGTGTAGTGTTCCTAAACCTAATTGATACTTTGAGCCAATATACCCCATATCTATGCTGGAGAATATTCCAGCCCCTGTTCATCCTCGACGATCTGAACTGAGTGAGGTTAACTTTGAATTCTTCCTCCATCCATGCTGGTGAAGATTCCAGCCCCTGTTCATCCACGACGAGCTGAACTGAGTGAGGTTAGCTTTGAATTCTTCCTCCATCCATGCTGGAGAAGATTCCAGCCCCTGTTCATCCACGACGAGCTGAACTGAGTGAGGTTAGCTTCGAATTCTTCCTCCATCCATGCTGGAGAAGATTCCAGCCCCTGTTCATCCACGACGAGCTGAACTGAGTGAGGTTAGCTTCGAATTCTTCCTCCATCCATGCTGGAGAAGATTCCAGCCCCTGTTCATCCTCGACGACCTGAACTGAGTGAGGTTAGCTTTGAATTCTTTCCTCCATCCATGCTGGAGAAGATTCCAGCCCCTGTTCATCCACGACGAGCTGAACTGAGTGAGGTTAGCTTTGAATTCTTCCTCCATCTACTTTCCACCTCAGAGTGAATGTCGTCAGCGGTGGGGATTTAAATTTACTCCAGCGAGCATTCCCATAGGGAAAAATATGCGTATTACATTCTTTGCGAATTTGGTTAGTCACCAAATAACTGGTTCTATCTAAGAGCTCCAATAAATTTGAATTTTCATCTAATCTTATTTTACCGGTGATGGGAAGCTTGAGGTTCATATCCCGAATGGATGAACTGAGCTGGTTTTTACTTTATGGAATTTCATTCTCCTCTCGCCATTAGCTCTCAGAAGCTGAAGAAGGATGAGGAGGACCGGGTGCATTGGTGGTCTAAGCTCACTGACAATGGACCTGTTATAAGACAGAACACCTAGCAATAATAACAATAGTAAATATCCAGTTCAGTGGCCGCGTGGTCTAATACTCCACTATCACAGTAAACTAGACTACCGATGACGGAGAGATCGAGGTTAGAATCTCAGTCTGGTGTACTAAGGGTGGTTTTAACTAAATAGTTTTCCACTCTATCTTCACACGCAAATTTGGATACACTTCCTCTAAATATAAACTTCCTCTACCCTAAACCCATTAGCGTAGTTAGTAAACATACCCGAACGAGTAGTAAGACGTGGTGTTAAAATAATAATAATAATATAGCTCTCACGTGAATCTGGATGCAAAATAAGTTATTGTACAGAACATTGCCCATCCCTAAATTAAGAATTAAAATAATCAGCTGTTCCGGGTGGAAAATATATATAAACAAATCCTTGATAATCAATAACTACGAGTAGAGAAAGCAATAAACCTGTTTCAAAAAACAATCGTTCTACAAACCAATTTCAAGTGAACCTAGCTCACTTTTACACGCAGGGGAAACTAGTGATTCGTGATGGGGAGCGCTGAAGATCCATTTGCATGTTGACTAGCTCCATCCGACTACCCACTATGATTTACAATAAGTGAATTCTCTTTTGTTTTGAAAGGGGTTGGTGGAGGGAGAGGGGTAAAACTAGATCACAGTCGCCTCTCAGAGGAGGGGATGGTTGTTACTATTACTAGTACTACTAGTAATTCTAATTAATATTCTAGGCGCCATGCGTCATTAGTTGAAGGGCGTCCCGACGACCTCTACCCCCTACCCTCGTATAACCTGTACAAAGCTGGCGTGAAGGGCTTCCATCAGGTTGGAAATTGAGTTTGCACGACGCGTCATTAGGATTTCTCTACAAAAGGCATATTGATAGATCCTCGTATGTTAGGTACACGTGATTACTGCGACCCTTTCAAAGCCATCACTGATCACTGCTTTAAATACAGGAGAACCAATACTCATCAGTGATAACAACCACGAGAGAAGTGAAAAATGTGGCCGGACACAGATTCAAAAACCTAGATTTTGGCTTTGCGCGCCAATGCTGAGGCTTTATCAAAACCAAGAGACTAATGGAGGCTCAAGAACAATATCCGTGGCTCAAATCTCTGTCAAAACGCACTTTTAAAATACTTTAGGATTTTAGATTATTAGAGCTTTTGTGACACAAATGGTTTGTTATTTTATTAATAATAATAAATCTAACAGCACTATCCACGAGAAAGGGAAGAACTGGTGGATCTAGGATGGTTTCATCCTCTACAGCCAAACGGTTATGTAGCTAGATATTATATACTGTCAAAGTATCATAGATATCTTGTGTCACTAAATTTTGAACTTAATATTGAAAGTTTGGATTGGCCTTTTGGAGATGGGATAGGTGACGAGGAATTAAAGTTTGTTGTTACTATTGAAGGAGGATGATACATTATCTAAATTTAAGTATCACCCTTTAGGCCTTGTCGATGGCACATGGTGATTGTGGGGTTAGATATTAAAATTTTAAATTATCTAATAAATGTTGATTGGTCTTGTTGTTCGTTGGATGATACAGAATGAGATGATTACTTTTTTTTTATTACAAAAATGAGAATTAAGTATTGCTCTCTGTGTGAGCGATCTGTTTATTAAAATTATAATTAAAGTAAAATTTAATTTATATCCGTAGGACCAGTTTTAGTATCACTAAGACAGAGGCGGGATTCTAACTATGGGATATAAGAATGTCTGTTGTGGAGCCTACCTTTGAGTGATGTATTTGGCTGGATATCCAGGAAAATCTGGCAACGATGGTCTTGACTTCGAGTGTGGTTTTGTTAATAATTAATTTGCCAGGAGAGCTCCCCTAAATACTCGCATTTATGGAGTACATATTAGATACAAAATAAAACACACATGTTGAACATTATTAACACATTATACTTACATAGTCGTGCATTAAATCATTTTACACCGAGCTATTGAGAAGTTTATATTCAAACAAGACAGAGCAATAGAGGTTCACCGAGCTGTGATAGAGATTGATTTTCAATGTATACTCTTTGTAGAGTACCAAACGCCAGGTGAAACAAGGTTGGCTTTAGGTATGTGGACCGGGGTAGGAAATTCCGTTGACATGGTGTTAGTGGACTAACGCAAGTTTAGTGGTATTAGCATACTAACATGCTAGCTGTGTTGACACGCATTTTTCACTTGTATTAGTATCGCTTCTAAAAACATGGCTGAAAATGAAGTTGTGCTAACTGATCTCTCTATTGTTGCAATTTTTTTTATCGCTACATTTCATTTCTCGTTGGGGTTATTTATACGTATACGTATTACGCTTATGTGTTAGGATCTAGAAAGGGTGAATATAGATAAGAATGGGTGGCCAAATAAATTACAATTTTTCAGTAAACGCAATTTATCATAATTAGATGACCTGATTAAAAAAAAGTTTTATATAAACAACGTTAGTGATAATTGTCTCATATTTCTTAATTCCTTAATAGTTTTAAAATATATTTCAGTTGATCCCAAATAATTATTATACTATTTTTCTCTATTTATTAACTCACTTATCCAACATGATAAATAAAATTAAACTCAAATAAGGTCAATAAATCCCAATAAAACCCGAAGTTGAGCATTTTTTAAATAGGCCTAACAAAGGTTTTTTAAGCCCGGCTTTAAATTTTGCTATATTAATAAAAATATTTTGTTAAATGCTAGATTGTTAGGCCTAAAATATTCCTTAAAAATAATAATTCATTAGTTTGTAAATTGGTTTAAATATAAACTATCTGGTTTGCTATGCGATAATAATATTATGTTATGTATCTACTCAAGTTTACAAAGCATTACTAAAAAGTGTTTGAAGTGTGTGGGCTGAACATTATTAATTAAAACTTATAAAGATTAATTAAAGTGTCAAATACGAAGATTGGAAAACACGCCGAAGATTTTGCGTGAAAACCGCCGGCTGTTCATACTTTACTTGCCGATAACGCGAATATTATGTTGCCGGTACTAATAATGTTACTACAATGTTGTATTATATTTTGTGATTGTATATAAAAAAATTACACATGCCACGTTGATTTGTAGGAAATAATGATTTGATAAAATTATTGATAACATTTGTTTACCGATATTAAATACTATCTCTCAAAAGGATCATTTGCAGTAGGCCTAACATTTTATTTTGGAAACTTCTAGAGAATATGTACACCTGATATAACTTTACAATATCCTCTAGTGCAATATCCCTCGCATTCTTATCTTTATAAATTCGGTGCTTAAAATTGCACAAAAACTCATTCTTTTCATAACATTCCACAAATAGGTGTCCTCCAAACAACCAATTCTTTAGTTGCCGCCATTTTGAATTGTCTACTTGCATTAGTAAAGTTGGAAGTTGACCAACTTTTTCACTTACAATTAGACTTGTTTGTTAGTAGCTTGCTTGTCTCTTTACACGGTGCAAGCAGTGCGCGCGCAGCCAAACTAATGTACTTGTATTAGTCAACTAATAACGTGCCAACGGGCCTTTAGTGTATATACGTGGATAATCCGGATGGGTGATGAGATGCAGAGAGCACGCGTACCCACACGCACACAGCCTATGAACTTTTGTCACTTGTTTGGCATTCATAAATTTGTCCACCTTGGTCGCGTGATTTCAGTTAGTAATTTATTTAACAACCACATTCTTGCCGTCAAAAGAACACCCCTTACAAAAGTAAGGTCAAATTCCTAGCAAGAAAACATTCCAATTTTCTAGGAAATTACGCTTAAAAAAATACGTGCAATGAATAGTACGATAAAGAATGCCATGACACGTAATCATCATGCACAAAGAATTCCTTTCATTTTCGAGCTAGCGATTCGGAGACATTTGTTTTTCTTAATTCAAGTCAAGTAAAAAGGCTACTCTTTCCACTTTGTCATTAGGGTTGGTTTTCTAGGGTATCTTAACGACCATATGATCTTTAATAGCAGTCGGATTAATGCGGTTTTTCAATTCCATAAGTGAGTAGTTGGAGAAAAACCATGACATGGCAGGTATTTAGCTTGGCATCGATCCGTGGTCCGCCAGCGATTTGATAGGAATGTGATAAGAGTTGAGAGTACGAAGCATCAGGTGACGTGTTACAGTGGTGAATTAGTGATTGCATGAGTGTGTGCAGGAAGGGGTAGGGAGAACTAATTTATAGAGTAGCTAAGGGCAATCAATACATCATGTAGAGTACATTTTTGTAGAATGCGTAGGATTTAGTGCAAGAAGTGAATCTTGGGTTTATAAAGTTTGATTTTAAATAAATACATTATAATTACATTGGGATTAGAATGATAAGCCACAATCTGAAATAAACATCAAAAATTCCACTAATGTATCAAGTCAAGACTCGAATACCTACATCCTGAGTCAGTTCCAGTAGATTGATTTTAGATTATAATACAGCTATTAACCTAATATATTTTAATTCTTAGCGATGAAAATATAAACTAACTTAATAAAATAATAAAATATAGTATTAACACAAAAAATTTCCCAAATATTAAATACTAGAGCAGCACATTTTGTTTTTCTTCTTGATCTTAAAGCAGTGAGATACTAATAGAATATTAATAATATTTATTTAATAAATTTGTTAATAAGAACCCGCCTCTGTGGCGTAGTTGGCTAACGCGCTAGTCGTGTTGAGCCCAACTGCTGAGGACGGGGAGATCGAGGTTTGAATCTCGGTTGGGTGAACTGGGGGTGGTTTTTCCTAAATGGTTTTCCACTCTCCCTCCATGCAAATGCGGGTTCACTTCCTTTAATTGCAACCTTCCCAATTCCTAATCCATTAGCGTAATTAGTACTTAAGCGTATAACCCGAACGGGTAGTAAGACGTGGTGCTAAATAATAATAATAATAATAATGTTAATAAAAGCTACAGTCACTCAAAAATAACGAACAATTACAATTATTTTAATATGACACAGAACTTTGAAAATACAAAACAGTTTTAAAAGTAAAGTGTTTTTAATTGTTGGTCGAGGTTTTAACTGCTCATAATTTTTAAATTATATAGCAAATCTAATATTTTTCGATATAAATTTCTCCACGTTATTTAACTTGACATGATCAGGAGATTTTGTTTCTTTCCAGATTTATATTTTGATGGAAATATAGAACGGTTTTTGGAATAAAATTCAAATTTATGAAAGGCAGATTTTATGTTTTAATGATTTCTACACCAATATTAATGTAACAGATACAGATAAGTTTAGATACATAATATGTTTTAAAATAGCTGTTTCCGCTGTCCACTATTAATTCCCCTCAACTCTTTGTAAGATTCTTCGTTGTGATCAATCCGCTTAGAGCAACAGTAGTATAAGTAACATTAACACTATTTCTGAAAATAGATTATAATATATTTAATCTTATAAAATTGTTTGCAAATTATATCATACTGAACCATCATATTAAAACCAAATATAATTTAATTTGGAGAGTATTTATAAATATAAACCCCACTAAGAACACACTATTTGTAAACATGGATTCAAAGTATTACATTCAATGTGTTATTTAAGCCACTTCCCCACTGACATCCTTTGTCTGTGTTTTCCCTGAACACAATTCATCCAATTTCTCGGCCCAATGAACAATTTCAGCTATTTAATTAGCGGCATTGCCTTCCTCTACCTGTTGGCAGTGTGTTGTGTTGAGGTGTAATTAGCACCTGTTTACCACAGTAATTAAGAGGGGAGACTCTTCTTATCTAATACACTTTTCAGAAGATAGGTGCGTGCAATAGGCATGGTGGGGTTCACCCCTTACAAGAATCATGGTGCCATCAGGTTAAGCAGGCTGAAAAATTGAACAGGGGTTAGTAAATAGGGGATAAAGGCCAATTATTTCAACGTAGTTGAATAAAACAGGATTTAGTTTGAGAAATGCGGTAGTTAAACGAGTTATTTTATTTGGGTACTACCCAACTACCTATTCCTAGTACTGGATGTATTTTATGATACGATTATGCTTTCATCCCCTTATTTTATTCATACAGTGAATGTATTGCAATATTATTACCACTGGCTTACCAATTCCAAGCTTTCCCTAGCTTAGGCACTGGATAAGCTAAAATGTTGTGTTCTATCGCCTCCATTTTGTTTCAAAAATGTAATAATCTATAATACATATCTAGGAACTATTAAAGTTTAGTCCAATAAAAATCTGATAAGCAGATGTTGAGAAAAATTATATAAAAGTAGTTTTATGTAGCGGCCCTCTTGAAACAAAATGGTGGGTGTAAATTTTCAGTAGACTGTATGTAAGGTCAGAAGTGAGTTATGTCCGTGTGATATTTCAGCACAATAATTGGTGTAGAAGTTTTTGCGGGAAAAAGTAACAGTCACAACAAACTTATTTTAATTTATTATTAGGATTATCTTGTATTCTCTAGAGACAAGAGGACGACAATACATAAGCAAGTTACTTACAAACTAACTTAGTCAAAACCAGTACGTGTGTTACTAGATATACACTTCATTTACCCTGAAAGGTCTTACCTTGAGACTTACACTATGGCTCTGTCTTACAAGCTGCATCTTAGTGGGACCATGGAAGGTAATCTTGCTACCATAGATGATTGTAATATCATGGTTGAACGGTAAACTTTACACTCATAACGATTTACTTTATATGGATGTAACGGGCATCAAACCGGAGCTCTCTAGACTTGTAATCAACGTCTTTGATCAATTGGCTGAGAATGGGAAATTTAGATCCCCCCTCACCCCCCTTTTCATTTTATGTTTATTTCCTGCAATACGAAATGTAATACAGTAATAATTATGTTTGGATGTAAAATAGAATTTAATGCTGAATCCAAACTTAATCCGAAAGATTAATTCAGAATGTGAATAAATGGGTTTATAATTTTAATTAGATTAGAATGTAGCTTAAAATAAAAGGATTTCTTGGTCATTATTTTGATATTGTTTTCTCATATGCGTGCTAAGTCCTACAAACAAAAATATACAATTTTAAAATAAATCCACTCACGAGATTAAACAAAACCTCAAACAGTTAAGTATTTCAATGGCCAAATTTTACTTGTGATAGTGAGAATCTGAATTAATTTTTAAACAAACAAGCATCCGAATTAATTAAGTTAATGCTGATAATTGTATATGGGAGTATTTTGCTTATAAGTAAAAGAAAAAATTGTCTATATGTCTAAAAGTCTTAAGGGCAAGATTGGCTGCACAGTTAGCGCGTATATACATCAGCAGTCACATTATCTGAGACATTGGTAGTGAGACCCGTGTTCCACGTGTGATATTCTACTAGTGTGTTAAACAACTTGATGAGAATGTACTGTATATACTTCCTCTAAACCACCTTAATCAGCCTGAACCATATATATTTAGCACCACGTCTTACTACCCGTTCGGGTTATACGCTTTAAGTACTAATTACGCTAATGGATTATGAATTGGGAAGGTTGAATTAGAGGAAGTGAACCCGCATTTGCGTGGAGGGAGAGTGGAAAACCATTTAGGAAAAACCACCCCCAGTTCACCTGACCGAGATTCGAACCTTGATCTCTCCGTCCTAGGCGGTCGAGCTCAACACGACAAGCACTGTATATTATTAGAAATTATATATATGTATTATATGTATTATATAGATATGTTACGTTTAGCACCGACTATATATCTGGCTTAATATATAATACTAGCCTATTCCGCTCAGATCCAAGATGCCTGGATTCAGACGTACTTGACCTCCTCCGGGGTATATTATATTTCCCAAGATGAAGTTCCCATGTGAAAAACGTGAACGAAACGAGATGTTTATAAAATGCACCCTTCTCATCCTCTACTCTTAGGCTACATAGTTCGAGTCACTGATAGGCTCAGTAAGTATTATAACTAAGGGATCATATATTTTTAAAACATTCACGACCAACCCCTGGCCATGAACAGATGCAAATGAAGATAAAAGAAGAGGGGGGGGATGTTTAGGGGAAGGGGGTGCTCTCTGTAAGTTAGCTAGCTTCTGTTGTGCACCTGAATGGGCTTCTCATTAAGGTGGCATTGAATCCCACAGAGGGGATAAGAGGGGGTAAAAGAGCAAAACAGAGACGAGCACTCCCCGTCAAGTTCACAAACTAGCTCTATCCTTTTGCCAACACGGTCGGTTTTATGTGCCTCATGACATAGATTGACGCCCTTATGAACAACTGGCTTACACCATGTTTATGGACGTAGTCAACTCAATTGTTCGATGTTGCTTGATTACCAACCACATGAGGTTGTTGAATACATCACTAGCACTCTCTTCTACCACCCCCTAACCACCCATTTCTCCCTCTTCCCCAAGAAGCACCCTTGCTTAGTACTTAACAGACACTTTTAACTCTTTTAAAACTCAATCTTTTTAAAACTCTTTTTTTTATTATTCCTAGTCTAGAACTTGTTAAGTCGTTTGTCTTGTTAAAGTCCCTCATTCTTGTTCAACTGTTCAACTCATGCATAAAATCAAAAGGCTTAGAAGCTTTAAATATCTTTAGTGTAGTACTATCTTGGTGAAAATCAAATCATACGTTAACCTTGGTTTTTGTTTTGGATTAATTGACACCTCTTTGAGTTTATTTAACGTAGTGTAGAAATTAAGATTACAAATTTTTAAGGTTGCCATCTACTTGAAGGCAAACGTCCTCACAATTCATATTTCTCATTGTAATAACAGCCCTGAAGATTTAAAACCTCTAAAACAATCCTCGATTGTATTAAGCACGTTGACTACCTGTGACGTCATGCCAGGTCAAGATAGGATTCCCCTTGTTAATCTAGTTACGCTTTATTTGTTGAGTTTTAAAGATACAAAATTGAAACAAAAACATACATTCTTGAATAATTCTAAAAATAGTCCTATTCATCGTAAAATATCTGTTTGTTCCTAAAGTAGTTTTTTTGTAAACGCAATTTTTTTTAAATGGTCCACAGCTCTGGCAACTTGTTCACGATAATGGCCTGTAGTAGTAGGCCTACTCACGCCTGGAAGTAGATTAAAAAGGCCCGTGGTAACATGTTTTTCAACAATAAAAAAACAAGAAGGTAATTTTGAAATGATAGTCAATGTTTTCAAGGCACAAGTAGTAGAGTGTGTGTTTACATTCGTCAGTGGAAGAGAGAAAGGTTTATCATTAGGTAAATTAGAAGCTTCATACAGTGAACCGCTCAAATTCTTCCCTCTCGTTCTTTTCGTGCGTTGGCGTCTAAGCGTAATAGTGCTTAGAGTGCAACCCGCCTCGCCAAGAAGCTTCTAAATCCCCTAGTAAGCAACTTCATCAAAATGTTATGTTGTAAGCTTTTTAAAAATGGCTTTTGTTATAGTAAACTATTTATGTTGATCAGAAAACTTTGACATTTTGCGTGAAATGTCGTTGAAAATGGAGTGATTTCACCTTTTCACGAAATATTTAGTAATTATAAACCTTAAAGTGTAATATTTTCAATCTTATATTGAAATGTTGATAACTTTCAACTCCATTTTGCATACTTTGAAATAACCCATCTATTTTTTTAAATGTCTCAGTACTAGGAAATTCGGCCTCACTTAAAGGTAGATTATAAATGATTGTTTTACATAAGTAAAGAGAAATTAAATGCATACTCTTTATTCAATTATTTATAAGTATTTATCATGCTATAATTCAAATATTATATATTTTAAATTTATTGAGGCATTATTTGTATTATCTTCCGTTTTCTACCCGTATCTTGTTTTCAAAATAATGTAATGCGTTTTATTCTCACGTTCATTTTATTGTATATGGGTTACTCTTTACCTGGTAACTACTTACAACAATTATATAATGTAGCTTAAGATGAATAACCTAAATTGGATCTCGATAGTTAAATCTAATGTTTCGAGGACCATTTTCCGGAACAGTTTTCTAGAAAATAACAATTTCCTAGGATTGTTTGTACGTATAACTATTCATGATGTGATCGTTATGGATTTTTGAACATTTGTATTTAAGGTAAAGAGAATGAAAATTAATTTATTAAATTTTTCAATTAATTTTTATTCATATAATAATTTCTATAGACTTGTCTATTGAAACATAAAATTTATAATATTAATTATATTCATATTAAATTAGTAAGGAGGAGTATAATAAATATTCTCAAAGGAATGCTCAATACCAAACACACACACACACACACACATATATATATATATATTACATATATACATATATTACCTTTAACCTTAAATTATATTAGTTATTCATTGTAAAATAGCCTGTCTTAATTTTAATGTATTTTTTATTCATTTTATCTTTGACTTTACTGTTGTCACTTAAATTTCATTAATGTTTAATTTTCATCAAAATGTTTCGGATTATTCTGACAATTCTATGCATTATCCATGCACCAATTTAATTTCTCCTTATGCTTAATGTTTAACCATTATTATTATTTAGACTCCTTATTGCCTGTATTTACTCTAAATGTTGTTAAAGGTCATTCAAGTACTAACCACTTATTAATAGCGTTTTTAGTGAATAAATATTCCCTGTTGTCCTCGTCAATTTTCATCTTCATTTTTTATCTTCAACTTACTTTATTTCTATTATATCTATCCTTTTTCATAGTTCTTGATTTAAGATTTTCAATATATCTGTTTGGTATTGAAAGTTCCTTTGAAAATATTTTTAAAATTTATAGCTAAAATTAAATTTATAAATGTGTTTAACCACTTTTTTCTTACAATCTTTGCAATAAATAAATAATTGCATTTTTAGATATTATACCCAAAGATCAAATAAGCATGTTAAATATAAAATTTGGGTATTTACTATAATGTAAATGTTTATTTTAAGATGTCAATTGTGATACAGATCAATAATTCTTTCTACCAGTCCAGACTTTCAGCAAAGAATTTATTTTCATCGCATCTTAATGGCCATTCAAGCTATATTCGTTATTTACGCTGAAGGGTATGGATTAAGTAAATGAGTGGAGACAAAATGATAAGCCATTTTGGAGAACACACTATCAGTCTACCCTGTCAATATTTTAACCAGAACTCACCATCCCTGTAAAACCAGACTAAATCAGTTTGACACTCAGAGCTTATTAACCTTGTATTTCACAATAGTATAAATTTAGTATTTATAAGTATATTAATATATCATCTTCATCAAGCCCTTCTGCATCTTTCACGAAATAAGAAAACAAAATAAAATTAATAACCAACTTGTATGTTTAGAAATAAACATATATTTAATACATATATTTTATTTGGATTTCTTACCACAGAGAGAAACTAAGAGATTATTAATTTGAAAATGCAATCATAAGAAATGTAATGTATAATTTTATCCTCGCACACTAGATATTGATAAAATCAGCACTAGTATAGCTATCAATAGTCCTAAAACAAATATCGGAGTGTGTCCTCTATATGAATTGGACCATATATATAGTCAACATATATGTATCCACACTGGTGGCCTTGTGAGATAATACACGAGACTCACTTGCTAACTGGATTGTTCTTGACGGAAAGGTCATGGTTTGAATCTTGGTCAAGGCACAGGACATATTTTCCCCATGTAATTTTCCCAACCTCTCTCTACCCTCGTGTGGGTGCATTTTCTCTACCACACCTTTATATATATGTATATATACATTACATAGAATACCATAGAATCCTAGTCATTGATTTATACCTCATATTTTGTTATTATGCTTTTTAATAAAGCATGATAACCAAATATGAGGTGTAAATCACTGACTAGGATTCTATGGTATTCCTTATACGTAGAAAAACGAAATAAGCGAAATAAATATTAGCCTTATTTTTGAAAACTAATGCAATTAGAACATTCTGTGTACAAACATAAATTAAATGGTTATATTACATTTTATTTTATAAAATGAAATGAGAAAAAATCAATAGGTATTTACTTTTATTAACTATTAGCTTTTTCTGGGAAACTATATAAATAATTTCATTCCTGCCTCTTTAAAATAAACGCAACAAAAAAGATTTCAGTCTTAATGGACACATCTTTTTAAATGAGCCTCATTATAATCGGATATCAGATGTTTTAAACTAGCAAGGTTCTCTAACCATTCATTTAGTAATAAATCGCCTTATAACCCTTTATTAAACCTTCAAACCCCCTATCGACAAAGTTAGAGATATTTTTTTTATTATCTATGCATATTTTCAACAATGAACGCTAGGTAAAGGGTTGGGATATTCGATAGCTTTGGAAGTGAAAATCTCCCCTGCCAATCAATGACGCGGAAATAAAACCGGTCAAGTCCACTGTATTCTGTAGTTTCGATTAATTTGAAACATTTTTGATGAAAGAAAATATGACTGTACCCTAGAACTGATAGAAGGTAACAGCATGTATTCAAAATTTAAAATATGGTAAATTGTTTTTCTAAATTCGTAAAACTAGATCAATTTGGTATCAACCCGCTTCGGTGGCCAACAAGTCTAAGGCTTCGCGCTCACAATAGATTGGACTTCAGGTAAAGGGGAGATCGTGGTTCGAATACTGGTCGGGTGTATTGAGGGTGGTTTTACCTTAATGTTTCTTGACTCTCCTTCGGCTGCAGTTCCTCTAAATTCAACCTTTACTGTCCCTAACACATTATCATAACGTGTAGTAAAACATGGTGCTAAAAATATAAAATTTATTGGCATTGTTTAAATTCAAACATTATACACACATTTTACACCCAATTATGAATACAATATGAGTAACTAAATTGTTTTTAATGTACAATACTGTTTGTATGCTATACATGTTGTAACACTATTGAATTAAATCAACCCGCGTCGGGCGTCGATTGAAACCCTACAGATTAATTCCCTGATATAATAATGCTGTGACGATGTTTAGGTTGTCTATAGCTCCGTGGTCGAGCAATAATTAAATCGGTATATTAATAAAATTAAAGAAAGAGAACTTTTTGATGGCTGTTTATTCACACACGGTTTATTTAAATGACATCTGTTAATTACTTATACATACTCCAATTAAATGCTTTATATCAATGCACACTTGTGATATTAATGTAAGTTATTTTATACTGTGTTAGACTGTGACTGCCAGTGTGTGGCTCTGACTGACTTGTGCGTGTGGATGGATTCCTGGTGTGGATGTTTGGATGCCTGGCTGATACAAACGGTTTATATATGACATACCCCTTGCATCTTTCTCCCTTCGTCAACAGTGTAAAAACTAACTAATAGAAAGAGTCCTGGCGACAGGTGTTGTGAAAGCTAGCTTCTTATTGGTGTAAGGAATTGGCGTATTTGACAAATACTGCGTAGTTGTTCCTTCAACAGGAAGAATGGTATAAAAATATATTTTACTGGTAAAATCCTTTTCACATTATTTCTGAGACGCACGTGTTTCTTCATGGATGAATAATATAAGGATACTCCACATATGTTACTTTAAAGAAAAATTACTTTCATCCATGACTCTTTATATATTTTAGATTTATGTGAATCAATATCATTACCATGTATTATTGTATTAAACGTCAGTTTCTTCGTTTTAATCTTCTATCATTGTATGGTGTATAACTGTATTGCTGAGTGGCTGATCTTGTGGGGAGAAGGAGGGGGGGCGGTAGAATATATTTTGCTAAAAGACGAAAAGTTATTTTCATTTATCCACGTCTCACTACCAATTTGTGCTCAGACACTTAGTTCCACTAACGCGGTAAGGCGAAGCAAAGAAAAGTTTAGGGGAAATGTAACTACATTGGTTTGGAGGTAGCGTAGGAAATTCTTATTGAAATAACACCCACATCACATATATTCGGGATTCCAATCTTTACCCTCCCGTTATCAGCAAACAACATATGATCAGCCTAACATTTGGTTCACGTGACCACTGATGCGTGCATATACTGTAAAATTTTTGTAAGAAGGATCTTTTAAAAATAACAAACTTATTTTTGCTACCAAAATTGATAGTAATTTAATACTTTATTAATTTTACTTTATAGATTTTGGTAAATATCTATCAAAATATAAATACGTGATAGTAGTATATATAGTAGTTTTTCTATCTGTCTGATAAGGTCCTTACAGCTAAAATTTGACTTTAGCAAATCAAAGAAAGCTTAGCTCTCTAGACAAATAATAATTCGCAGGGTGACCTGGCGGTTTAGGGGTAAGGTGTCGAACTTCTGTGCTAGGGATCTGGGGTTCAATCCTCGGTTCGGGCACAGATTTATCTGATTACCAAACCCTTCCTTCACCTCTGACAATACCTCTTGTGAATGTTGGGGAATGCCAGGCCTCCACCGTGGTTCGGATTCCACGTTAAACTGTAGGTCCTTCATTTCATCTCACAGTCACCCTACCATTACACCTTAGCGTAAGTGCGTATAACCAGAACGTGGAGTAAGACGCGGTGCTAATAATAATAATAATGATATAATAAACAAAATGCAGATTAGCATCCAATGCCATTAAAACTTGATATATACCATTTTACTACCAGTGTCTCACAACGTCACATGGGAAATAGTGACGAAGCTTCGTGGCCAATCAGTGGAAAGTGAGTCTCAGCCCCCATTTGACTCTTAATTAATATCAGGGGAGAACCCTCCGATAGAGGGGGTTAGGGAATTGAGCTGAAAATATTATCAAGATTTAAATGGTAATTAACAAGCCGAGTTGGGTAATTTTTTTTTGTTCTAAACATAATAAACCTATTAGCGTAATAATCCTCATATTGTGTCAATAAATATAAATTAACTTACAGATGGAAAGTGATGATGTAATTGTCTTTTAAGTTGCCATATCGGTATTCATCTGGGAAATTAACGTCCTCATTTAATTCGTGGACAGGCTATTACAGGCTTGTCTCAACTTAATTATTAGACCAACTCACCTACCACACCACTTTATATTAGTTTACCTATTTTGGAAAGGGCAAAATAACAATTTAACAGTTATAATAATTGTTAAGCATGGTCATAAATCATATTTTTGACGGTGTTCAAGTGAGTATTGAACTATTTTCAAAGTTTTCTTTTTTTGATAGGTAAACATTTTTACTCTCTTTATTAACCAACTTTTAATATAGAATAAATAAATTTAAGATGTTCTCTAATATTGTAATGGCTTTTTATTAAAATACTATTTTATTTATTTAATGTATTAATTAATCCTCAATGAACTAGTATAAATACTTTATGACTAGGTTTATAAAAAGAAAGTATTAAAGAAGTTTAAAAAATATATATTCTTGAAAAAATTATGGATTGTTTTCCAACAACAGAATTAATATTTTAATTATATTCATTTTAATTGTAGTAAGGAGAAATATGAAATTTATAATATAAGGAAAATATTTTGGTATAACAGTATTTAATTGATTGATACATTTCTTTAGTCAATTAAACAATATAAATTATGAATATATCAAGGAATTAATTTATTCAAAGAGAAATTATTGAATCAAGAAATTAAATCAATTAACACAGACATAATAACATTCCTAAAAATCACCTCAGATATTGTTAAAGGGAAAAAATTGATTTCATAAATACGTAAAAGTGTAGATCTGTGCAAGATACTACTAAGCAGTAGCAGAATATTGTAAAGAATTAACTGAAAAACTATAAAGAGTGTAAATTGTCAAATTAATAGATTCGATACGTTAATACTATGACTAAAGCTCAACAACAAACCATCACTTGAAAGATCAATGATATCAATAACAGCCTAAGAAAAAGTTCCCAAGGACTATTTACTCAATTACAATAAAATTAATACAAATTAATAAAAACGGTAAAAAAGTTAACTAATCGACTAGATAATTAACTTGTGAAATTTCCACATTTAAAAATTGCTGACAATATAAATACACATGGAACATATTACAATTAAAATTGAGATATAACTAATAACATAGTTCCACAAAATAATGATATGTGTTTGGATTAATAAGTATTAAGACCTTGTTATCTGAGTCAAAAGGTTTAAAATTCATGTGTTAACAATCAAAATGATCAATCAAAGAATTATTCTAGTAACAGATGTTTCATCCAGACTATTCTTAATACTTATGACATGTTGAATAAATATATGTTGTTTATATATGAGTTATTGGTTGCTATAAAAGAAGTGTAATAAAAGAAAAATGTTAATTTGAATAAATTAACTCCTTGTTATATTCATAATATATATTGTTTAATTGACTAAAGAAATGTACCAATCAATTTAATTGCTGTTCTAGCAAAGTACGTTCCTTATTATATATATACATAAAAATTAATAGTTAAAAAAATAATTAAAAATTACTTGAGCATCCTTAAGCTGGGTGGAGGATGTAAGTTAAGATCAGTGTTTTTGCAGTTTTCACAATAAACATTTTTTTGACAAAATAAATAGAATATTGCTTTAGTCGAAACATAGAATTTAACTTTCTACTGATGGTAATTAAAACAGTTTTTTTAATAGCTGTTATTGAATAAAAGTATTTAATAGGAAACTTTTTAAATTAAGATAAAAATGTATCATTAAATTCTACGACACTCTTGACAGATATTAAACAATGTTTGAAATTATTATTAGGATTTTTTTTTATCAGAACTGTAAAATATTTCCCCTAACTCACAATCTCTATCAGCCCACCTTAAACGTAAGCGGACAGACTGAAAGTAGGTTAATTTGTATTTGTTCTTTCATGTCTTGAACCTTTACATTAATTTTTTTTATTTTTCACCGCGTCTTACTACCTGTTCAAATTATACACATATGTACTAATTATGCTAATGAGGAAGTGGACTCGCAATTGCAGGGAGGGAGAGGGGAAAAACATAATCTGGGGAAAAAAACTTCAGTAAATTCGACCGGGGTTCGAGCCCTGAATCATATTATTAATGTGTCCAGAAGGTTTGAGAATATTCGGGGGAGCACTTTATTTTAAAACTGATAAAAGTGTAAAATAACTCCTAGAAAATGTAAACATCAGAATTTATGAATACAAAGTCAATGAAATTGCTTTTAAGATTTAAAAAAAAAATCCACCTTTTTTTAAAAAAGTACCGGTACTGTGAGATTTTTGAAATATTCGATTTTAAAATCAGTGCTATGAATTTTTATTTTAAACATAATTTCAATAAAACAAAAATACATATTTCAACGTAAACACCAAGGATAAATTATTAACACTGTGGGCTTAGGTACTTTATTTTAAAATTTGACGTAAGTTGGAGATACTTCTAGAAATAAATGATGCAAAACAGTTCACAAGCTTTATAAGAACATTAAACATAACAAAATAAATAAATAGTTTTCGTGGCTCTTTAATAAAATAAAAGTTTTCCGCTTCCATGGAAATAGTTATGAATTAAATTTAAGTTTGATGGTTCATGGCCTCAAATCAAATCCCGCTTGTGGGACTTTACGAGGATATTTACAGCCATATTTATAGTTCAGAATGGAAGTCAACTGATCTCCCACTCTATGAACAGCACGCATATCAGGTCATGACTATTTTGATAGTGGGGGGGCTACCCTTAACTTGGCCCCCCCTTAACATAAACAGTCGTACCGTCTCTTGGGTTAGGGTGCAAAACGTAATACTTGGGTGCAAAACGGTGCAAAATAGGTGCAAAACGGTGGTGTATTTAAATTTTAATTTTGAGGAGGTGGGGGGGCCAACTTAAGTGATCTGTCATGACTTCAGTATCGACTTTGTACACGGACGACCCTTTACTACACAAAGTTACTGGTTTGGTGCTCACTAGATTCAGAATACGTGATTAGTGTCTAGATAGCTACAAATACACAGCATGCTGTTATGACAGTGATACCCACCCTCGTATATTTCGAGGTAAATATCATTTAATTTTATGTGATAGCCCCCGGCATGTACGCTCGTAGCTCTCACCTATCACCTCATGAATACTTGTGATATGAGTATATCTTCTATTACCTCATGTGTGTGATGTGGGTAAAACACGCCTCAAGCTGGCATCTAAACAACGCTTTTTGAAAAGGAAAGACATTCTCTTGGACAGTGATAGTTCAGGGGTGGACCAATATATATTTACTCTCCCAGTGGTACCTTATTAACCTTGGACAGTGATAGTTCAGGGGTGGACCAATTTATATTGACTCTCCCAGTGGTACCTCATTAACCTTGGAAAGTGATAGTTCAGGGGTGGAACAATTAATATTGACTCTCCCAGTGGTACCTCATTAACCTTGGACAGTGATAGTTCAGGGGTGGACCAATATTGACTCTCCCAGTGGTACCTCATTAACCTTGGACAATGATAGTTCAGGGGTGGAACAATTAATATTGACTCTCTCAGTGGTACCTTTTTAACCTTGGACAGTGATAGTTCAGGGGTGGACCCATATATATTGACTCTCCCAGTGGTACCTTATTAACCTCGGACAGTGATAGTTCAGGGGTGGACCAATATATATTGACTCTCCCAGAGGTACCTTATTAACCTCGGACAGTGATAGTTCAGGGGTGGACCAATATATATTGACTCTCCCAGTGGTACCTCATTAACTCTCATTATATGTGCTTGTGTGTGTGTATGTATGTGTGTTCACCATATTTACTACCCTTCCAGGCAATCCACATTTAATGAATATGCTGAGGTAGGGATGAAGAAGGTAGAATTTAAATAACATATATCCGCATTTAAATGACGAAAGAAAATATCCCTATTACATCTGGGTAAGATTCGAACCCTAACCTCATCAATGGCAAATCAGAGCCAGACTAGATAAGACCGAAACCATTAGGAATATATGTAGCCTATGCACTAATATTGGGATTAGTTTATTGTTATTAAATATATATCAATGAAATAATCAAGTTATATTTGATTCTATTGAGATATTTAACAAAATCTAAAATACACGTATTGTCCATTTCTCAGTGACTGTTCATGGGACCTAATTCAGTTTTTCTCTTCGTGTAGTTTCTTACGACTCCTGAGCTAGCCCAGTAGTATATGTCCCAGCTAAAAACCCGGGTACAGGATTCGATTTTCCTCAATGCTGGATAAACGGTCATTTTTAAATTAGAGATAGTCTTTACACAGATAATTAATGTAGATCTGGAGACTGGGTGTTATTTTTGTTATAGAATTGTGGTATATTTTAATTAATGTGCTAGTATAGTCAGTTTGTTTAGAAGTTGAACGTTTATTATTAATAGCACCGCGTCTTAATACCCGTTCGGGTTATACGCACTAACGCTTATGTGTAATGGTAGGGTGGTTGTGATATGAAATGGAGGACCTACAGTTTAACGTGATTTAGTAAATAATAATGAAAATTTCGTATTAGATGCAAATCTTAGTAAAAGATTAAAAAATGTACAAAAGTTAATTAATTTCATAATTAATCAAAATGATCAGAAAATTACGTTACATTAAATTATAGTTCAAAATGCAAACAAAAATAAGAAACACTATGTTGAAGTTTACAAAATAATTACTATTATCCACAATATAAAAAAAAATTACATTTAACTCGTTCAATTCCAAGTCAATTAAGAATTGTGGCTATCTAAAAGATTTAATACTCGAAAAAGACTCTAGCGCCCAAGTAGCGACAGACAATATATATAGCCTCATTTCAAATTTAACAATCAGGTAAAAATTAATAGATTTACATAATAGAAAAATAATAACATATAATATGGCTGACACTAAGAGTTAAAATTAAATCAGAGTCCAATAAATAAATCACCATAGTTAAGATTCAGTTGAAGATATAATATATAAATGTTTTATCCTGACATTATTTAGGTCCAGCACAATGTTCCTCGGTCAAGTGATGTAATCAAATAGTCATTTTAGCATACGCGCACATCACATTATGTAGTGGGTTTCGTCGCAATGGAATCAAGGTGGGAGAACTAAGCACACGGTCGATGACGTCAATGAGACTTTTTGGATAATCATGTAGACCTATGTTGACAAGGCTCCATCAGATTTCCAACAGTTTCTTCAATCACCTGATGTTTTGAAAGTAGTTCATCTTTCTACCATCAGAGGGCAGGTGAATGGTCTTTCTCTAGTCGTGTCCAATATTGGCCAGCCCATTACATGTTAAGTTGACCAGGATGAAGTGGACTACACCTTGTTGGGACATCGTAGCTCACTCGGCCCACTCGTCAATTTAGGATGATAGGTGTAGGCCATTCTTGGTGGTTGCTAGTTTCAGAATATTCAATCGGTAAGTACACGAACAGTTTTATTATGTTGAAATTGATTATGTAGAGGGAATACATTATGGGTCAGAATTGTTTTATTATGTCGTACCAACCTACATGAACTACAATAGTGATAGTACTACTGTAGGGATTCTATTTGTGTCAGTATAATTGGAGCGGGTAGTATGAATTACAGAGAGCTATGCGTAAATATCAGCATGGGGTGGGTCCTACTGTAACATACTGCAATGTAATGTTACAGTGAAATCTGAACCACGGTGGAGGCCTGGCACTCCACACATTCACAAGTTGTGATAAATATACGTCTTGACAAAGGTGAAGGAAGGGTTTGGTAATCAGATAAATCTGTGCCCGGACCGAGGATTGAACCCCGGATCTCCAGCCCAGAGGTCTGACACCTTTCCCCTAGACCACCAGGTTACCCAAGTAGAACGTTAAGTAACCTTTAAAAACAATACATGTAAAATGAGGTGTTCGCCTTTGTTCCAAAATATATAAGTTTAAAGTTAATTTTTTGATTAAAATAAAGTGAAATATATGTCACTAGCGTTCAAGTACCATACTAAAACATTACTATTTTCAAAAATAGATGATGTTCTTGGACGTTAAATGTAAAAAAAAAAAACAGAGCTAAGATTCGAATCTTAATTTGGATTTTTAAATTAACCTTTTTTTTAACTACATTTAAATTAAACTGCGAAAATCCCTATACAACCGCTAGAAATGCTAATATATGTACTTTCATTAATTCATGTGTCAAGACATGTTATCTGCAGCTATAAATATTGATATGTACTTTAAATCCCTGAAATACCACTAATAAGATAGTAAAATGTTATTAATTTGGACCAAGTAACTATAATGTTTTAGTTTTCAAAAGGCGCTTTCTATGAAATTTGCTCTGTATATTCCTAACACTAAGCACATACCTAGTCCCAGCGTACGTAATTTTAACCTTTTCACTAGTAGTGTGACCAGGATCATTGGACACGTGGGTTGAGGCGTTAGTATCGCCTAAGGTGTATTGATGAGACAGGGAGATCATGCTTATTAATGCCTTTAGGAACCACCGGGGGTGTTTTGTAAGTAGTAAACGATGATATCATTTTATTATGTTATTAGTGTTATTTTATTGGTATTAATAAATATATATTTTAAATAAGAATTTAAGATCGATGACCTTAAATAGGAACACATTAAAGTAGATCTGGTAGCTCTTTTATCTTTTATCTGTCAGACAAAGCTCTTACTAGGAAAATTGGACTATGGCTAATTGGTGGGGAGTTTGTCTACTGAACTGAAAGACCTGGTCACAATTCTTGACATGAATGAAACATACTGTCATTATGGGAATTGGGTCCATTCTATGTTTGCATTAGTTAGTAGATCGTGGGCTGATAGCATCTTTTGGATCATAATATATTATGTTTATTATTTTATTGATCATGTGGAGGAATTTATATATTGGACTAATATGGTGTATATATATATATATATATATATATACACCATATTAGTCCAATATATAAATTCCTCCACATGATCAATAAAATAATAATATAATAATAATAATATATATAATAATATATATAATAATAATAATAATAATATATATATATATATATACACACACACCATATTAGCCCAATATTACTCCTAAATTTAATTCACTACCTTTAAAACAATCTTACTTGCATTTAAGATAATTTAATTGATTAAAATACTTACGAATTAATTTTATAGATTAAAATAAATGTAAATCATTAGATTTTAATCCTAAATTTAATTCACTGATATGGTATATATATGTATATACATACATGTATATATATATTTATA
>CABFVZ010001828.1:42354-69965 GCA_902151445.1 Timema monikensis | reverse complement strand
ATATATATATATATAAAGAGAGAGAGATACACCATATTAGCCCAATATTTATTTCTCCACGCAATCAATAAAATAATAAATATAATATTCTGAACCGAAGAATGATATATATTGCATGGATTGCCATATTATAAAATTATAATTTTAAACTCTCGCCAAAATCAACTCTTGCTCAAGCTCCTTGCTAACAGCTCTGTGTTCGGAAAGTAGACCTACAAAAACCATTATATATCCATATAAAACCGGAACCCTATTTGTTCACCCGTATTAATACGGTAACAGGGCTGGTATGAATTAGGCGCGGTGTATATTACCCAGACTGCCAGTGTAAACAGTGGTCTGAGAAGGGGTGTAGTCCTAGATCCGGAGTAATATATGCCTGTATTGACTCTGTGCATGTGTGTAAACACCGCCGCTTGCCATGTCAGCCTGATTGTTACCAGCGACACACACGAGTGCAGTGGCATTGCCAATATCCACTCCAATTACAATATTCATAGAAGAGACACCCAAATCCCCCATCTCAGAATTAGATCGGGTTGACTTTGCTTTTGAAAAGACATTTTGTTACATTTTGTTCCATATAGCTAACTCTCTCTTGGATGTAGATTTGTACCAAGTTTAATAAGTAGCTGAAAGTTACCAAAACTACTTAACTTTCTTCAACGTAATTCATACGTCAAGCCATGTGATCCGGGACTGTCATGATTGATGGATAGTATTAAAATATAAAATAGCACTGTAAAAATATTAAAATGTTTTCTATTTTTGACACAAAAAAGTGAGTTTGTATTTTTTTAAAGGATCATATTATAAAAATTGGACTGTAATAAGGTATAATTTTAGAAAAAAGAAATATTTAGAAAATATAAAGTTTTGTTTTCTCAGATAACATTGATAGCTATAAGTTTAATATTATTATCGATATTATATGTCAAAAGAGGCAGCTGATGAATATATGAAAGTAGATCTAACAGATTTTATAGATATCAAATAATGTTCTTCCTACTGTACTGTATGTAAAACATTATTGGTATTTACAATAATTTAGTTTGAAATAATCCATCTTAATTTAACAAATTTGGGCCAAGATTTATGATTGAGGTTGGAAGCTACCACAATTTATGATACAGTACATGGAATATGTTCTCTGATGTTTTATTTTGTAGAAATTATTGGCTCATTGACAACCTAAAATACTTTTTAATATAACTTACCAGACGTGCCAATAGATCTGAATTGTCACATGTGTTTATATTTAACACTACCCAGGAATTGAAAAGGGAGAATATAGAGTTAGTGTAACAGAATTTACGAGAGTGGAGTTATTTAGGAGAAAACATTATCAGAAAACCCGAATGGAATTCTAACCCCAAACTCCCTATCATCAATTCGAGAGAAAAATGCCTCGTACTTCACGACCATCAATGTGGGTTTTAGTTTAAAACATAAAATATCTAATTTAAATTTATTTTGACATTAATTTTTATTATTTATTAATATATTTTTTAGAAATCATGCTAGACCTATATCAAAAATAAAAAGTAAATATATATTCCTTAGTATTTATTTGACTTTTTTAATAAGCAAACAAGTATAGGGAATTGACTTAATTAATGTTCTTACATATTTATTTCCAAGTAGAAAAATAAATACAACAAAATGTATTATAAAATTAACATTATTTATCTGCAATTTGATCAAATTTCTTCATAAGCTCTACTTATATCATCTTAAAAACAATAAAGTATATTTCACTGGAAGCTTTAACGGACCTAAAAATTGGTTCTGACATCTTACAGGTCAATCATCATAAAATATATGGAAGGAAGGATAAATTCAAACAACATTTAAAAAATGAATCCTTTTTAAAACTTATCGTAAAATATTCTTTAAATGTTCAGTAAAAAAAATAGTTAGTTTTACTGCTTTAGACGAAGAAAAAAAAATGGGCCATGGGCATAACAACTTTATCATTTCATATTCCGCTATAAAAAAAGGGCTTTAAGTTAAAGCACTTAACTTCTTGCTCCCAGAGAGATACACAGAATGTGCACACTACAATGTAAAAATTACCGGTTAAATTCTTGAGTTGATAAATTTCTAAAAATAAATAAAGGGGTGCATGATTTACTTCCAATTTTGAATAGTTTTTGTGAATTATAAATATTGTCAAAGCTATATCTATGTAAATAAATTTGTAGCGTTCGTACATTTAAAAACATAAAGCTAGGATAATATCGTGCATGATTTCTCATTTTTTTTGTCAGTAAATCATACAAAAATATTTTTTTCCCGCAAAAAAAGAGTGTAAGGTGTTATTCATCATATACAATCATCCCCAGCTCTACGCTTTGAGCAACATTGTTAAATATATTTTTTAAAGATCTCAAATTTCATGAATAAGACATCTTAATACTATGCTTAATTTTAGAGCTAGAACTTAAATCACAATTTCTTCTCGAGGGGTCATTTCTAAATATGAAATTTGAACAAAATTTATCAAACTTTTTTGGTTTTAGCCTCAGGTATGTACAATGTACAGATATATAGAATTGACCTACAAGCAGAGGTGTAAAACCCACTTTATTCAAGTTTGGCGGTATATAGAACGTTTTTAATCTATGTGAGAAAGTAAAACTTTGCTATTTAATATAATGATAATGTTTTTAAGCTTTTGATTTTAGGGTAAAATAAGACTTTTATGCACTTTCATATCCTAAATAATATATATTTTTAGCACCGCGTCTTACTAACCATTAGATATATACGCCTATATACTTATTACGCTAATTGCTTCGGGATGAGGAAGGTTAAATTTAGAAGAAGTGTACCATAATTTGCGTGAGAAGATAGAGAAATCGCGGGAAACCTTCTAGGAAAAACCACCCTCAGTACACCCGACTGAGATCGAATCACGGTGTCCCCGTCATAGGTAGGCTAAGAAGTGATGTCTTAAACCAAGCGGCCACAAAAGTAGGTCCTAAATAATAATAGTAATAATTAACTACCCAATCTATGAGCTAAGCTAACATAACTTGTAATACGACACAAAACTATATCAAGGGTTGTAATATTTGTGCGGTAAAATTAACCCACGAATATTGTTTTTAGGTACAGCTTTGGATAAAATGGTAAGCGCGCCTCTACACATTCGTATTCAGAGAGGAATGTATATTCCATTTACCATATAAGGTTTTACCTTGAAGGACTCCACAATGGCTCTATCTTAGAAGCTGTATCATAGTGGAACAACGCAAGGTAAGCTTGGTGCATCACGGGGAGAACCTCGGGTGCTCATCCACAAACACATGTGTTCACATGTGTGTGTGTGTGTGTGTTGGCTGAGTAGGAATAAATATCAAGAATAATAGGCAAACCGTACAAAGTAAATATGTTCAAGCATGCGTTGATTTTAATGGTGGTGTTGGGGGTAAGATATGACTTTTCACAAAGTTGTTTTTTATAGATTGAGAATATTCTTATTTATTTTGAAAGTCTTCCTCAACCCGATTAACTGGTAGATTTAATACAAAATTACGCTAGAACCAGAAATCATTCTAAGTGCCAATTTCTGCGTTCTTTATTTGACAACAGTGAAATTGGCATTAATTTAATTCCTTTTGTAATTGAAAAATATAGTTAAACTGTTTGTCACTGTATCAATTCAACGGTTTTCTAATATCTAGTAGAAAGAACTGCACCACGCTGTGACGTCTGATTTAAGACATACCAATAATCCAAAGTAACAGTGGTGGTAAATGACGGATAGTAAAACTTACCATATCTACTATAATGTCCCACTACGACAAATCATATGATCTGCAAAATCATAATGCTACCAATCACTGTCGGGACATGGCCTTAATATTTGTGTTTTATATATGAGTTCACTATTCGAGAATGTGGTATTTTTTCTAATTTATTTGATTTAAACTCTTTTTGGCAAGCTATAACTAAATATTTTTTACACTATTTATTTCAGGTTACCACAATCACATGGCAAAAAATAAAATGTGATATTTATCATTCTTGTTCTTTAATTTAATCATAAAAACACCATATATACAATAATCCTTAGGGAAATATTAATAAAAACGTTTGATAACACTTTTGATTGATATTGTAATTTTAGTAAACAAATACTAATTGCTTCCAAACCACTACGGTGGCCACATGGCCTAACGCGCAATCCTTGCAGTAGACTAGACTTCTGATGATGGGAGATTGAGGTTAGATTCTCTGTCGGGTGTACTGTGGTTGGTTTTCCGAAATGGTTTTTCACTCTGTCTCCGCGCAAATGTGAGTATACGTCCTTTAAATATTACCTTCCTAATCCCTAAACCCATTAGCGTAATTAGAGCACAAGACTATAACTCTAACGGGTAGTAAGACGCGGTGCTAAGAAAAATTAAATAATTATTCCCACATTGGTTAACATTCGTGACTTCCAATCAATTTTTGCAAAACAAATCTTATATTAACTGTTAGTTACCATCACTCCTATACTGGATAGTCTGTAGCTTGTAGCTGTCAGTTACCATCACTCCTATACTGGATAGACTGTAGCTATCAGTTATCACCACTCCTACACTGGATAGACTGTAGCTAACAGTTACCACCACTCCTACACTGGATAGACTGTAGCTATCAGTTACCACCACTCCTACACTGGATGGACTTTAGCTGTCAGTTACCATCACTCCTATACTGGATATACTGTAGCTATCAGTTACCACCACTCCTACATTGGATAGACTGTAGCTATCAGTTACCACCACTCCTACACTGGATAGTCTGTAGATGTCAGTTACCACCACTCCTACACTAGATAGACTGTAGCTGTAAGTTACCACCACTCCTACACTGGATAGACTGTAGCTATCAGTTACCACCACTCCTACACTAGATAGACTGTAGCTGTAAGTTATCACCACTCCTACACTGGATAGACTGTAGCTATCAGTTACCACCACTCCTACACTGGATAGTCTGTAGCTGTCAGTTACCACCACTCCTACACTGGATAGTCTGTAGCTATCAGTTATCACCACTCATACACTGGATAGTCTGTAGCTGTCAGTTACCACCACTCCTACACTGGATAGACTGTAGCAATCAGTTACCACCTCTCCTACACAAGATAGACTGTAGCTGTCAGTTACCACCACTCCTACACTATATAGACTGTAGCTGTCAGTTATCACCACTCCTACACTGGATAGACTGTAGCAATCAGCTACCACAACTCCTACACTATATAGACTGTAGCTATTAGTTACCTCAACTCCTACACTGGATAGACTGTAGATTTCAGTTATCACCACTCCTACACTGGATATGACTGTAGCTATCAGTTACCACCACTCCTACACTGGATAGTCTGTAGCTGTCAGTTACCACCACTCCTACACTGGATAGTCTGTAGCTGTCAGTTACCACCACTCCTACACTGGATAGACTGTAGCAATCAGTTACCACCTCTCCTACACTGGATAGTCTGTAGCTGTCAGTTACCACCACTCCTACACTATATAGACTGTAGCTGTCAGTTATCACCACTCCTACACTTTATAGACTGTAGCTATCAGTTACCACAACTCCTACACTGGATAGACTGTAGATGTCAGTTATCACCACTCCTACACTGGATAGACTGTAGCAATCAGTTACCACAACTCCTACACTAGATAGACTGTAGCTATCAGTTACCACAACTCCTACACTGGATAGACTGTAGCTGTTAGTTACCATCACTCCTACACTGGATAGACTGTAGATGTCAGTTATCACCACTCCTACACTTGATGGACTCTGTCAGTTAACACCACTTCCTACACTGGTTAGACTGTAGATGTCAGTTATCACCACTCCTACACTTGATGGACTCTAGCTGTCAGTTAACACCACTCCTACACTGGTTAGACTGTAGATGTCAGTTATCACCACTCCTACACTGGATAGACTGTAGCAATCCGTTACCACCTCTCCTACACTAGATAGACTGTAGCTGTCAGTTACCACCACCCCTACACTATATAGACTGTAGCAATCAGTTACCACCTCTCCTACACTAGATAGACTGTAAGTGTTGTTTGTGTAGTGAGACGGGATAGAAGCATGAAGATTTCTCTGTTAAGATAAGACTATTAATATATTTATTTTATTTAAATCCTCATTAAGTTTTTCAGGGTGTGTTCTTTATAATAATGTTAGGAAAATGAAAAACCCCTTGTTTCGTTCGTTAGATAGTTCTCTCCCTCAAACACCACAATTTAACATTCACCAATAGCTTGTGCAGTAATTATCTTAGTACTACACCATGTATTGTTGTGTCACATACTAATGTAATAGTAAATGTTATATCTGTGCTACAGGTTTAGTGCTATATTTATGAAAGGTGATTTTGCCCTTTCACAGTGAAGAACTAACTGCTGAGGGCTGAGTGTCATTTTGGTTAGTTTATAAGTCGTGTATAATATAATCAATCGGTTCAGAAAGTGCACGTAAATAGCCTCAATAAAAAAAAAGTTAGGATAAATTTTGTGGTAAGTATTATTATTATTATTATTATTATTATTATTATTATTATTATTAGCACCGCGTCTTACTACCCATTCAAAGTATATAGATATATATATACTAATTACTCTATGTATTAGGTATATGAAAGATATAATATAAGTGAAGAGTATTCGCATTTGCATGGAGTGAAAGTAAATTATTATTATTATTATTATTATTATTATTATTATTATTATTAATATTATTATTAGCAGGGTGTCTTACTACCCATTCGGGCTATACGCACTTACGCTAATGTGTAATGGTAGGCTGATTGTGAGATGAAATGGAGGACCTACAGTTTAACGTGGAATCCGAACCACGGTGGAGGCCTGGCATTCCCCACATTCACAAGATGTCTTGTCAGAGGTTAAGGAAGGGTTTGGTAATCAGATAAATCTGTGCCGGGACCGAGGATTGAACCCCGGCCGCCAGCATAGAAGTCCGACACCTTACCCCTAGACCGCCAGGTCTTTGTGGTAACTAAATCTAACATCTGAAAAGTTTATATTTACCTTGCTTCCAATAAGGCGTCTATGATTTCCAGACTTTGGAGGTCCAAAAAATAAAAACTCCTCATAAAATAGTTTATACAAATACATCTACATGAACATAGTCTATGTTAGTTTACGTTTTAATTATGTGTTTTGTTGACCTGTTAGATTGTAAACCGTCAAACTTATCTAAAGAACACATGTAAATGCATTCACATTTTTTACCCCTCTGAAGCAACCTTCTTTTTACAGTATTTAAAAACTAACATTAACGTACGTTTTAACATTCCTCACAGCAAGAGTAACTAACTTTCATGACGCATTAAAAAAAGGGAAGGGAGAGAAATCTCAAAATTTAAAGTGATCAGTGAAATAAATAGAGAATTTTTTTTACTTTAATACTTCTTTCTAGCTTCATAAAAGTAAAAGAGAATTGTTAATTTGGAGTCTGTTGTTGAGTAGGAAAGCGCATTTCCATGGGTTTCATCGCACAGGGGGTGACCTGGCAAATTTAACTCTTAATTGGGTTATAAAATCTAGCACCCCGTGACGTAATTGTTCCACTGCAAACACACTGTAGCCTTTATATATTAAAAAAAATCCCTAAAATCTAGGGAAAACAGTTAATGTTCTCTTCAATCACAATAAACTCATTTTACTATCCTCCAGGAGGGCAAGGGGGATTGTATATAATTCTGCTGTAGAATTAAAGAGATGTCAAGATATTAATAAAGCTCGAGGGTTCAGCGGGATTTGAGGTTGATGGATACAAAATTATATAACTTCACCCAAATTTGCTAATTTCTTCGTACTGTATCGTTAAACATTTTTCCCTGTAGGTATCTACATCAGTCATATTATAAACCACCAACTATAACAGAGAGTGGGTTCAGTGGATTATAAACCATTAATATATTTGTATTAAAAGCGATGAAAATAAATAATACACAATTGAACTTGAACAATATTTTAATAGGGTACCTATCGAAGTGCTGGAACTCGTTGCGGACGTTCAGAAATTTCGCATTATTTGAAAAGAGGTTTGATATTTCAAAATATGATTTACTTCAAAATTGAGATGAAAAATCAGGAATAAAATACCTTATATTTCTTATGTTTGAGATTTGGCTCATTTTTAAAGACGTTTAACAAACAATAATGTACTTCTGAGATGAGGGTGAATGGTAAAAAATATATATGTAAAGCAATTTTGAATGAGGTCACAACAGAACATACAGAACAGATGATATTCTCCATAAGTAGATAGCGCCAACTGAAATAAATACAAACATAACTATGGTACAGGTGGTTTACCGTAAGTATATTATCTTTTACTAATTACTGACTTCCTTTAAATATTTGCACTGAGTTTAAATGACTGTTTTTAATTAAATTAATCTATTTTCAATTTATTCACCAATGTACGTTTTGTAATCATTTACACAATACTTTTATTTATGTTAAACTAGATTTGACCCCGGCGTCACTCGCATTAATATCATTTATAAAAATATTCCCGTTCAAATAATAACATTTCCATTCCCAGTGTTTATAATTCCCTACAGAGATAATAAACTACATAACTCTCAGGTATATATATATAACTATGATGAAAACCTCGTTGCCGACAAGAAATGTGTCTGCAGACTCAAAAAATACTGTGTGGAGTAATTATGCTTTAAGATTAAATACACATACTATTTGTATCAATGTAAAGAAATAAAGAAGACAAATTTAACACAAAGCCTTTGTGTAAACGTGGTTAGTGGTTCTACCATCAGAACCAAACAGTTACAGGTACGGGGAGTACGCTACATATCCATGGGAAAACACTCGCTGTAGAAATCAACACCTGCCCTTTTAAGGGCATCTCCCTGAACCTTGTTGATGGAACTCGCAAAGTTCCAATCATTACCCACTTCATCAATTGGAGGAGTTTTTTCTCTGGCCGTGAAATGGTTAAGCAAAAAACAGGTTAACTTAATTCTAAATCTTTTTAGAATGGAGGGTAAGCTAGGTTGAGTTTGTTTAATATAATATCTTCAAACGGATCTCAGTAAAGCTTGTAGTAGATAATAATTTTCAGTTCATGAAATAGACAAGAGTTAATTCAATTTTGCCCCACTTCATGAAATGGTCAAGGGAAGAAGCCAGTTCACAGAATGAGCAGAGATTTGCTTAGTTAATGGAACTAACAGTTTAACTATTGGGGTGCAACACACACATTACATGAGACTTATTATGTATTATATGTACATAAAGCCTATGTGTAAGTAAATAATACTGACGTGTAATATAATGCAATATATATCTTACACAATAGGGCCTACTATAAAAATAATATTTCAAACAAATGTGTTTGTCAAACAGAAACATTGAATAAAACACTCGACAGTCATGTTTTGAGAAATTTCCACGTTTTGGAAAGGTAAGCTGCGAAATTGAACCAATAAATGATATATTTTATTGAGCCCTACAAAATGGGGATCCAAATCATGCAAAACTGCAAGCCTGTTTGTAAAAGATTCCATCCAAGATCGTAAAAAAAAGTCTCCCTCCTCTTTTCTTTTTATGATATAAAATAAAAATGAAAGCGAATTTTCTAGATTACGGTATTTGTTTTACATTTCCTTTTGCGGTCATAAAAAAAATTGAAATAATTGGAAATCCATAACCAGTGAGAGTTGGTTTTTATTTTTATCAAAAAAATCCTTTGAACTGTGAATTATATGGCCCAGAACTTATGGTGAAATCTAGGGTTTAAACATACTTAATTAGGCTGTTCGTAGACTAAATTTAACCTTTTCAATAGTTTAATTAAAATGAAAAATAGAATGAACAAAAAATCATTTTAAATATATTTTAACCAGGGAACGTATGAAACAAAAGTAGCACGAAACATTGAACTACGCTTTTAATATTATTTATATTTTAAATTTTACCTTAAAGAAATTAGTTCAAATTGAACCACAATAATGTTTAAGGAATACATGAAACAGGTAGGGAATGTGAAAGAATAATTTTAAAAATGGTGACCAAACATGATTTAAAATAAGTAAATCATTGCAATAATTCAAATTTATAATATGAATCTGTCTGACAATGATTCATATTGATTAAAAATAATAAATCTTAATGCATGGTGTACTATAATTATATTTTAAATTTCAAATATAGAATCGGAATTCAATGAAATTTAATTTTATTTTTGGATAATTTACCTTTTTTTTAAAAAAAAAAAGCCCCATACCATACCATGCCATACTTCACAATACCATATCATACCGTACTTTACAATACCAAATCATACCCCGGACCAAGGGTCTGTTTCAATCATAAAACTACAAGTTTACAATCTACAATCTACAATCTACAAGTAGTGTAAACCTGAAAATAAAAAGGGTTTCATAAAGAAAATGGTTTGACTTGTAAATTTTTGTGTTCTTGAAGAAGATATTTACAAGTCAACTGTTTTATTTACAAGTGAAATATTAATACATCCAAATTAGTCTTCATTGTTACAGTAACCAAAAGAACAAAATGGTTTTGTGACACCTATAGTTGAATATTAGAAATATGAACGAAAATAGATAAATTTTGTTTGGTGCATCCTAAATTAGATTTAATAAATAAAATAAAGTTATTGATTGAGGTACATAATATTAATGTAATTTGTTTTTGAAGGTTAACATCACTGTGGAACATTGCATAATTTATTCTTCTTAAAATAAGGCAGTTGATTTATTTTATACAATAATGATTACCTATATTTTGTAAAGAGTTTTTCAATTATTGTTAATGAACTCATTTGAGACCGTTCATACGCGACCGTCTCCTAAACTCAATAATCACCTTGTCTCCTAGCCTCAATAATCGCCTTGTCTACATCCTCATTATAAATTAATTAATATAATATTCATGTTTCTTAAAATATTTACGCAGGTGATTTGTTCATTAAAGTAGTGTACAAAACTAATGATGACAAATAACTTATTAAAAATGAACTTATAAAGTGTTTTACCTACTTTCTGGGACTTCTTGATTTAAAAGTTTTTGTAGGCTACTAGTATATTTATTAAACCAAACTATAAACATGTAATAAACACTTGTAAATGGTAAAAGCTCGCTTGTAGTACAACAGTTTACTTGTATCTTTATGAAACATAGTTTCCTAGTTTCTTTCAACTTACAAGTGAATTCTCTTTTAGATGGTAGACTTGTAGCTATCTGAAACATGCCCAGGTAGCCAGAAGTAAATAAAAAATAGTTCAACGAAGTAAAATAAATGGTAAGACACAACTGCACAAACTTTTTTATATTTTACATTATAGCTTGGAAGAAAATATAATAGTTTTCTCTAAACTAACATAATAAAAACCAACATATCATCATGTTAATCACAATACACATTCGTTATTTATAAATCTTAAACAAAATGTTTGCAAATATTTAACAAATTTTAAATTAAAAAAGTAAACTATAAATTACCCTTAAATATATTTCAATTGGAGAAATTATTATTATTATTATTATTATTATTATTATTATTATTATTATTATTATTAGCACCGCGTCTTACTACCCGTTCGGGTTATACGCACTTACGCTAGTGTGTAATGGTAGGGTGATTGTGAGATGAAATGAAGGACCTACAGTTTAACGTGGAATTTGAACCACGGTGGAGGCCCGGCATTCCTCACATTCACAAGATGTCTTGTCAGAGGTGAAGGAATGGTTTGGTAATTAGATAAATCTTTGCCGGGACCGAGGATTGAACCCCGGCCGCCAGCATAGAAGTCTGACACCTTACCCCTAGACCGCCAGGTCACCTACAATTGGAGAAATTAAAAACTTATTCCTATTTATCATGAAAAACTACCCCAGATATCCAATTTGAACTCAATCTTCAAGGCAAATTTCGAAAAGGTTTTCTTTAATTCTCCGTAAGTAAACTAGCTTAAACGATCCTCCTGAAATTATGTTTTGTGAATAAAAAAAACAGAAAGTTATTTTGAGCAAAATTACTAGAGCCTTTGTTAAAACACTCAAATTAATAACAAATCGGTAAACTACCCATAAATAAATATACACCTCCCTACCCCCTAAAAGTAAAAAGTCTAATTTTCCATATTAAACACTCTCCAGATAAACTTTTTTAAGAAAATGATTAGAACCATTTTCAAAATGTTTGTAATTTAAAAAAATCAACTGTTGGTAAAAAGTGTCCTTAATTCGAGGACCAAGGTCTATGTATAAAAAATGTCCTGAGATATTGTCTTATTATATCTGATATCAAGTGTAAACCAAATCCATAAAGCCGTTTTAGATCTGTGGTTGGAGACAATCATACTACAGACAGACATACAGACATTGGGACAGTCAACAGAGAGAATTTTAAAATCAACTTTTTTTTTGTTCGGACACACATAGCACGTAGAGAATCATCATAATCCAAAGGCCGAAAATTTTCACGATTGCAATCATTTCTTTTGATATGAGAAAGTAAAAATTAGGCATCACGTCAAGAAAAAGGGACTTTTTTTTAATATCTTTTCAAAGTTTCCACAGTTAATTCAGTTGATTCAAATTTTTAATAATCGATTAAATAGATATCCCTATTCAGACAATATTGGCTTACTGGTTGTTACGACTGAACATGAGTTTGTGAGTTGTGCGTTTATAGAATTAATTGGTTTAGAAAGTGCACTTAAAATACCCCTAATGTTACAAAAGAATAATATATATATATTGGGTACCTCCAGAAATGGATCCAAGGACCTCGTGATTAGCTTATGACTTCCTTTAACCAGTAAATTTTAAAATTCAACACAATAGATACACAATAGATACACAATAGTTTTTAACAGTCTAATTTTTGGGATAGGGATGAGTAAGGTATTTTTAAGAGAAAATGCACTTGAATTAGTGAGGAGAAGCAATGACATATAAAAGTGATGGATCAGTGTTTAAAATCACTCCCAACGCACCTGTCCGAGGATTGAATTCCGGACCTCCTCGCTATCACCAGCCCAGACATGTTTGAGAGATTGACGGCTTAGAACTCGTGTCCCCGTACGATAAAAGCCAGCTGAAGGCTGAGTCACTTTTTATACGTAGTAAGAGGTCAACCTAATAATTTATTGTCTAGATAACCAAAACAATCACATAATCTTGTCATAGGTTACACAGGAAAAAGATAACTCCTATTGTGATTTACGCTAAATATCCATTTCAGCTAAGAATGAAAAGGTTTGTATTATGATTATGATGCATCTTTATTCGGTCGGGAGATAGTTCACAGAATGTGACACGAACTGGGCCGACTGCACGTGTCTATTAAAAGGAAAACGAAAAAATAAATCCCCCTCCACCCCGTCCTAAATTTTCCAAGTATAATAGAACAGTGATCTATCTCCGTAATCCCATCCTTCTTGGTTAGATAATCAAACAAATGAACTCTTCTTTGTGACAACACTTTTCTTTGTTTAGCACCACATCTTACTACCCATCCGGGTTGTACGCCTATGTACTGATTACACTAATGTGTTAGGGATTAAGAATGTTTAATTTAGAAAAGTGTACCCGCATTTGCATGTAGGGAGAATGGAAACCCTCAGTGCACCCAACTGGGATCGAGCCCCGATCTTTCCATCATCATAAATCCAGACAAAATGAGGCTGAATTTAGGACCCCGTGCCCACCTCTTGATACAATCCCAATGACTGCTTTCTTTATTGAGGACACATCTGTGTTTACGAATTACATTGCTATATAAGAACACGACTCACAAACTAACTTAGCGTTGTGGACGCATGGTCTAAACGTCACTATCACAATATAATGTATTTCCAGAAACATACTTATCTCATTAGTGTGTTTTTAGCATCATATCTTACTAACCGTTTGGGTTAAACGCTTAAATACTAAATACCCTAGTGATTTTTGGGTTGAGGAATATTATATTTATAGTAGTGTACCTAAATTTGCGTAGGGGGTAAAAGAAAACTATTCTGAAAAAAAAACAACCTCAGTACACCCGACTGAGATTGAACCTCAATCTCATCGTCATTGGAAATCTAGTCTATGTCCCTAGACCATTCGGCCACCGAAGCGGGTATTAGTTTAGTTAGATTATAATAGTCTGGAATGGCAACAAGATTCTGTGAAACAAATGAACAATCACACGTGGTCCTATTTCACCATAGTACTTTTTAACACTGATAACACAGGTGTTACCTATTCCCCTATTTTCTTCTTTTGTGCTCGACTCCCCTCCTACCATTTCAAAACTTGGTCCCTCCTGCAAGCGCTCTAATAAGTCACAATATAATCTAAGCCAATAATTAGGAGACACGAGGTGAGGCTGGCAAAGAAGCGACCACACTCTACAATCGGGGGTTTCCAAACCTTGTACCATCTCAACCCCGTGTCATCTAGGCCGGGGGTTTACAAACCTTGTACCATCTCAACCCCGTGTCATCTAGGCCGGGGGTTTACAAACCTTGTACCATCTCAACCCCGTGTCATCTAGGCCGGGGGTTTATAAACCTTGTACCATCTCAACCTCGTGTCATCTAGGCCGGGGGTTTCCAAACCTTGTACCATCTCAACCCCGTGTCATCTAGGCAAGGAGTTTCCAAACCTGGTACCATCTCAACCCCGTGTCATCTAGGCAAGGAGTTTACAAACCTTTTACCATCTCAACCCCGTGTCATCTAGGCAAGGAGTTTACAAACCTTTTACCATCTCAACCCCGTGTCATCTAGGCAAGGAGTTTATAAACCTTGTACCATCTCAACCCCGTGTCATCTAGGCCGGGGGTTTTCAAACCTTGTACCATCTCAACCCCGTGTCATCTAGGCTGGGGGTTTATAAACCTTGTACCATCTCAACCCCGTGTCATCTAGGCCGGGGGTTTACAAACCTTGTACCATCTCAACCCCGTGTCATCTAGGCTGGGGGTTTATAAACCTTGTACCATCTCAACCCCGTGTCATCTAGGTCGGGGGTTTACAAACCTTGTACCATCTCAACCCCGTGTCATCTAGGCTGGGGGTTTCCAAACCTTGTACCATCTCAACCCCGTGTCATCTAGGCCGGGGGTTTTCGCTACTATTACACATTAGCGTAAGTGCATATAACCCGAATGGACAGTAAGCCGTAATAACAATAATTATATTTTAACAATCATTGTATCTTTGTGTGTTATACTTATCGCCTCTAATTCTATATAATTTGATATAGCTATATTTATTTCAATAACAATTGTACTAATTCACAATATTATTCTTTTTTTTAAGATTATTACCATCCACTTTTTAACTAATTTATCGGTAGTTTTTAGATATTCATTAAGTTAGTTTAGTTCATCATTTTGATATTTATTTAATTAACTCATATTTACAATGTTAGTGATTCCCTAAGAAGTTTTAATATACTTCTTAGTTACACAGATAGGTTTTCTGCATTTTAAATGTGAGTTGACTCTGATTTAGATTTCATAAAAGTATTGGGGCCTATACAATATTTAATTTAATTTCGTTCTTCAATTCACATATCACATAAACCTTTATAATTCTTTAAATTAAGTTAATTTATATTATTAGTTTATAATTTTCACTATCGCATCTACACAACCTTATATTCTCAAGTATAAATTATGTTTATGATCGCTATGAAGAAAATTACATAAGGATGCGATCTTTATTATTTATATTGGTTGAAATTGGGATATATAGAATTAGTAGTTTTTTTAACTATAAAAAATACTTAACCCACACTATACAGGTCTTGTTAAGCACTTCTAGGACTGGTACCAAACCAGGTAGTGGTTGGTATAAACAACGCCATAATCATATTTTTTTTAGTGGAAGTGGGGTTAGTGGGGTGGATAGGTTCTATCTACACATTGGCTCGAGAGTCCCTTGACAGTATAGGGCAAATATATTTTCTAACATTAAACCCCTCTTGAAATAATTTAAAGTCAAACAAACTAATTGGAACTGCAGATGTTATGAATTTTGGATGACTACAAAAAGATACTTCTCTGTCAGTGAAAATTATAGTAAGACTAACCTTTTAGAAAATATAAACACATCATCTATTTGCGGTCAACATTGATATTGATATTATCATTCTACGGTAGGAATATTATTAGTGTTATTTGTAGGTATTGGTGTTATCTATCAAAAGTGACAGCTGCTATTTACATGACTTGACGTGTGAATACGTAAAAGTAGATCTAGTAATTATTCTATCTGTCAAATAAGGTTTTTTATTTAAAAATTGGACTAAAGTCTGGACCTTTAGTAGGAATAAACTTGTAATTTTTTTTCTTAGAAATGTGTCTTACTACTCGTTCGGGTTATAAGCTTAGTCTACGTACTAATTACGCTAATGGTTTTAGGAACTAAAGAGGTTATAATTCAAGAAAGTGTACCCACATTTGTGTGGAAGGGGAGAATAAAACAATTTTGGAAAAACCACCTTCCGTACACCCGACCAAGATTCGAACCTAGAATTCCCCATCATTGGTCTACTGGCGAGAGTAGCACATTAGACCATTCAGCCACCAAAGCGGGTTCATACATTTTATTATTATTATTATTATTATTATTATTATTATTATTATTATTATTATTATTTATTATTATTAGCACCGCGTCTTACTACCCGTTCGGGTTGTACGCACTTACGCTAATGTGCAATGGTAGGGTGACTGCGATATGAAATGGAGGTCTTATAGGTTTAGCGTGGTATCCGAACCACGATGGAGGCCTGGCATTTCACACATTCACAAGTATGATTGATATACGTATTGTCAGAGGTGAGGTTTGATAATCAGCTAAATCTGTGCCGGGGCCGAGGATTGAACCCCTGGTCCCCAGCACAGAAATCTGACACCTTACCCCTAAACTAACAGGTTACCCTGAACACTTACATTATTAATATCCTTAACGGATTCCACCCTCCAAAGCATCTCCTCAGTATGGCCTTGACTCTACAATGTATTTTAATGAATGCGATCAATTCATTGGATTATTTTAAAATATCTAGACTATTTTTTAGTCAATGGTTATCCGACGTCATCACATACCACACAATCCAAGTTCATAACACAGCTCCGTTGTGGGCAGGTGATGATAAGTAGACCATAGAGCAGGTGAGAGATATGTCAGTGGTGTGAACTACCTGATCCTCACGCCATTTAAATACGCTACTGTTCAGTAGGAGTTATTCGTCACGATGACCTAGATTCCTCACATTGTCAACAAGTGTTTCATGGGAGAATATCTACCTGTCGCCAAGGCGTACAGATAAATGATCGAGGTGGATTCTCACTTTGGCTGGCTCACAAGTTTCAAAACATAGGAAACCGATGCATATTCTTGAGACTTTATGGTCAAAAATGGTTTAAAAATTATTTAAATATCTAGCCTATATATACTTCAAGTCTGTTCAGCTATATTTTGATTCTGGTACAAAAGGAATTTTTTTAAAATACAAACGTATATTTTGTAGTCATTTTCAGGAATATTTTAATATATTATTATTATTATTATTATTATTATTATTATTAATACGGTATTTCATAAATATTCTTACTATCCGTCAATAGTGGCAATTTAATATAATATGACTTTAAGTATAAATACACCTAAATAGTAACTTTCACACCAATCAAAAATGTTCCTTCCTATATGAACCGAGCTATGAACTGTCAATCACATGATTCAACTTTACATTCTCTATACCTTGAAGACGAGGGAAATTATTAGGTAGGAGGGAGTAAGGGGAGGGGTTCGTGAAAGGGAAGGTGACATCAGCTTAGGTTATGAGTCACAGAAAAATAAAGAAAACTATTTTTTGAGCAAAACTCCAGCAACGCTTAGTGGTCTGTCTACCCTCTCTGTCGGTGTGTTGATCTTTCAACCCTCAAATTAGATGGATGCTATTGCTAATCTCATACAAACCAATAAGTTCCTACCATCATGTTGGCAGTACTTGGTTGTTTAATCATTTGTGAAGTTAGCTGACCTGTTTACAGTGGTTTATTTTCTTATCCATGAAAAATTGTGAATTTGAATTGTCAATTATTTTGAGTAGAAATAAACTAATAATTATTGGGATTAACTTTTGTAAGAGTTTTTCAGAAACTTTTTATACCACCCTATTGACATTATCGCCTATCGAAAAAATAGCATTTTATTTGGTGGTCCATTTGTATATTTAAATTCTTAATGCAGCCTTTTATTTTATATATATTATATATATATAAAATAATATTAGTTTGAAAATGCAACCATTGTGGTTTTTCCATCCCCTATCCACGCTAATTCAGGCGCATATATATTTCAAGCTACCCTATTGTACCTACCAGTTAGAATAGGTCGAGTGTGTCGAGTGTACTGTTTGATGATAAACACTCTGGCTGTGTCGATGATCGAAGCAAGGATTCCCTGCTCAGTAGACAGGCACGCCAATGACTGAGCTAAATTCTTAGGCCTCATGATGATAAATTGACAATATAAACTTTCAAACCACACCAGTGAGCACACATACAAAGGCGTCAGTCTCATTTAGTCAGGATTGTCTGTGATTGGAGGCGAAGATTCGATTCCAGGATGGGTGTTCTAAGGTAGGTTTTCCTTCAATTACCCCTCCCTTCTATCTCTCCACGCAAATGCGGGTGCGTTTTCCTAAAAATTAAAACTTCCTCATCCCATCCTGATATGTGTAGTCTTATATATGAGAATAGCCCGGGCGGGTAATAAGACGCTGAGCTAAAAAAAAAAAAACTTTAAATATATCAAGGTCAATAACATCATATTGTCCAAAAAAATTGAAAGCGTAAAGCTTTAATACGTTTTTTACGTGACTGTACTTGTAAACAAACCAAGACAGTATAATATGAAGAAGTGAAGTGTTTTTTCAGGTAAAGGTTACCTCAAAGAATTATCTGCTAAGCGAGCTCGGGTGAAGCTCTTTTCTTTCTTTTGTAATATTGGCGGGTGTGAGGTCCGTGACTCACAGGTATACGGTTTGTTTATTTGTGACGTCACAGCAGGTGAGTAACCGACATGGCCACCTCAATGCGACGTTACCACTAACGCTACCTCTATTCGTGTTTCATTACTACAGAGTACGGGAAAATAAATTGGAGGTCATCGATTTGTGCCTACATTTTTCACTTTCTCTAATAGATAGAGAGTATTGCAGTCGTGAAAATGTTTGACCTTGAGATTCGGACTTTTTTTTTATGTCTTATGTACCCCTGAACTAGAAAAATATATATATTATTTTACAATTCTGTCTGTATTCACGTGCAGTATTATTGTGTCTGTCTATCCTTATCTTTCTGTCTTTACCTGACGCTACGGCCGAGATGATTTTCGATTAACACAATGGCATTTTAACAGAAATATATTTTAATGGAGGGAAAAGCTTTGTTTAAAATTAAACTAAACTTATAATCCAAAACACTAAAAGCTATTTATTCTGGCATAAATTGTTTTTTGTTACAAAAACTGAAATAATAAGGACCTCAGCTCACGTCCTCTCCCGCCCCACCTAAGGACGAAAAAATAAAAATGGCAGTTCTGGATATTCAAAGCTACCAAAATAGTCCTTATTTATATTTATGTTACCTGTTACCATGATAAAAGTTGACTTTATTGGTTTTAGCTAAAAAGTGATGGCTGATGAGGTAAAAACAAAATCAAAATTGTAATAAAGAATATTTTGTAATTATATATACATAGTTTGATTGTACCGGGTAGGTAAGAAAGTGTTGACACATTTAATATATTATACATTGACAATTTTAACTATAAATGCTTCAAAATAAACATAAAAAAAAGATTGACAATTTTTTTTAGATATCTTGAATAACTCATTTAAAATAGATGTTACGGCGCACCGCACAGACTTTCTCTCTCTTTCTATAAACTCGTAAGATTTCTGAACGGAATAATGTACATTGTATCATCACCACTCCACATAAGAACACGAATAAAATAATATACAATGATATAGAATCAATGAGAAAAGAGGCGCATCTTTGTCCACCTAAGAGCATTTCAAACAGTTTAATGTTTAAAAGACCTTAATAATAAAATGGTATTTGAACCATTTGCTGACAGCTTGGAAACTGGGATCTGCTTTACATGTTCCAATTTATGAAAATTGTATTACTAGAAATGACTGGAGGGAAGTAGAAAGAAATCTAAGGAATCAATAACTAATGAAAGAATGTGAAAGTGCAATATTTACTATAGTGAATACTAGTTTTTGACTATTTGCTGTTGCTTGTGTATAAGGTAAAATCAAATTAGTAAGAAGTAATAAAACTTGAAAACAGGACAGAAGATTTGACCTCTAATTTTAATAATATAAACAAAAAAATATATAATTGCGTATAGATTGAAAGTTATTGAGTTTATAAAAATATGTTTCGAGTAAAATATTTGTATTAAAAATATATATACATATTTGTAATGCTTAGTAATTACATATCTCAAATAGTTTCGGAGATATTATAAAAAATGTTAATTTACGCATCATACTGGAGCCCTTAAAGCCATTTTGCCGAAATATTGAGAGTAGCCACTTTGTTTAGAATATTTATTAATGTTTATAAATGAAATTTAATCAAAATCGTTAGAGCCGATTTTGAGAAAATCTACTTTTTCTCTTTTTGCCCTTCAGTAAACTACCCTTAATTTTAGAGGTAGATATCCAATTCCAAAAACCCCTCGGGGCAACCCTATGAAAACCCTAGATATCAAGTTTTGGCTCAATCGGTACAACAGTTTAGGCTCTAGTTGGAGGTATAGACAGACGGAAATTCAAAAACAACTTTTTCGGATTCAGGGAGTCATGAAACGTCAAGATTCATCAACATCTCGAGTTCGATTTCTTTGACGATCACCATACTTTCTATACCTGTAAGATAGAGAGAAAGTAAAAACAATATCCTTAAGATGACCTCCATTTTGTGCAATACACTGTTGTTTACGCTCCTAGAAACTTGACATGACCTTGCACAATGTATCTTGTTGAAATGCTTCAACTTCCACCACAATTATTTCTTTAGATTCCTGAACTATTGTTATTGGGTGAGTCGTATTAAAAAGACTCTTTAAAATGCACTACGCGATAGACGTCCAGAGCTGTTAAGTCTGGTGAACGTGGTGTGGTGGTCATGAGATGTTCCCAAATCATGTTAAAGGGTTACCCAGGAAACGTTGTGTTCGACCTTTCTGAAACCCAGTGGCAGCTCGTAGTTAAAGTTAGTGGGGGTGCTGAACCAGAAAATGTTTAACTTTTGTTTAAAAATTGTGTAAAAGGAAAAAAACATGTATAAAAATAAAATTTATTCAGGAACTTGATAAAATCTTAACAAAAAACAATTTTTTTAACTTACTTTAACTTAAATTGTTTCAGTTCAAACTTGATCTATTCATTTAAAAATAAAATCCATTATTCTGGTTTTAATTTGCGCAAAAAGTTCAATCATTTCTTCTTGCTCTCTGGATGACAATTGAGGAAATTTTTCTCCATTGAAAGTTCTTCTAGCACATTTAGTCTTTCTGTTAAATAAAAGAACTGAAAAGATGAATCAAATCGGATAACTGGAAGCAGAATAATAATATAATTCTACACTCTTCTACACTTTGTCACATTCAAGAATACTGTACACGGTTTTTAAGCACAACACATGCCGAGTAAAAAAAACTTCCTTCCACCATCACGCCAAAGCCGGCACTGCAAGAGCAACAGTACTAGCTCTACCTGGGAGTACCGTCTTCCTCCCCACACCCTCCCATGTGCTCATGCGCACAACAGCCAAACACCAAGTCGCTGGCACTGTGAAGTGCACAGTTCCATACAAAGATTTTTGTATCTTTTTCATAAACTGGGAGATGGCTACTGAAGTACTGACATTAAGCTTAAGGAATATATATTGTACTACAAAAATAAAGAAAAAAATTAAGAATAAAGGACTCAATATATAAAATGTTATCGATAATTTTAAGTGGAAATAGGGGGTGCTGCCGTTCCGCAGTGCCTATACATGAGCCTCCACTGCTAATACCTGAACTCTTAACGTAAGGGAATGGATACTGACAACATGTGGTCTCAGCAAGATGGTGCAACGACCCACACAGCTTGAACATCGGCAACTCCTTAACAACCCAGGTGTCCGACATGGACTTTTTCTTGCGAGGCGCGTTAAAGAGTCGTTTACGTGACTCACCCAAGAACAATTCAACAACTTAAACCAATTTATCAAGAGACATTAAGAAAAGTTATGTCAAAATTTGAGAAGCACATACATCAATATATTACATATAATGGTGGCCATCTTAAGGACATTGTTTTTAAAAATTAATAATTCAAAGTATATAGAAGATTGTCAATTTTGTTATTTTAATTTTAATTTGAAGAATTTAGTATAAAGATATTATGTTATTAAATGTGTCAACATTTTCTTCCCCACTCTGTAACAAGACAATATCAACATAGTAACGTAGCACATGCGTACGTATAGATAGGCCTACATATAGAGTATATATATATATATATATATACTCTATGTAGATTTACATAAAAAAGTAGCTGCTTAGCTCTACTTACCACAACCTAAAACTATAGAGAATCAGACAAAGTAAGCTCGATCAACTTCAGGTTTTAAAGAAGATTACACCTGACATAACATTGTCATTAATGGCATTCTTAAGGAATTGTGAATGTTCGTGCTTTTAATTTCACTCACTTTTATGAAATAGCCATAATTTGTTCATATATCTAGTTCTTTAAAAAACAACAAGCAAGGAAACTAATATAAAGAATTGATTACAGCTACATAGTAAATAATATTTTCAGTAAATGTTAACTTAGAATTCGCCTTCGTAATCGCATTTTTATTTTTTCAAACTTTTTCAATTAAATTTGGTGTATCAGATCCTAGCCTTTTAATTATTATACTAAGGTATAACCCTAATGGGAGGTAAGAAGCAGTGTTAAAGAATAAATAATGACTTTACTATCCTGATCAATTAATGTATCACTATTTAGTATACACTGCAGCATATTCATTTAGATAAAAATAAAAAATAAACATTTCTCAAAACTGCGGTATTTCACATAAAACGTTATTGAAAATGAGCTAATTTCATGTTTTTTGTTAGTTTTTTTTAAACATGAAACTTAAAATGTAAGTTTATTATTCTATAAAATCATTTTAGTAACTCTCCCCTAAATTTGGAGTGAACTATATTTTGAAGTTAATAATAATAATAATTAATAATAATAATAATAATAATAATAATAATAATAATAATAATAATAATAATAATAATAATAATAATAATAACAATAATAATAATAACAAAGACGTGCCGGGCAACACCTCTCCGTAGCCCAGTTTGCGGAAAGTATGCCAGTACTAATGTACCGCTGTCCAGGCCCCGCCCGTGTCCCAATGAGATGAGGTGATAATGATAATGAATATGAATATGGCGGTGTGAACTCAATGAAGATCTTAACCTAGCTCAAGCCTAATTAACTAAACTCTGGGGACCATAGGAACGGTTCCCCCCCTCGAGAAAATCCCCCGATACCAACTGGGAGTCGAACCCGGGACCTCTAGGTCAGCATCCAGGTACTCTGACATACCACGAGGCCGGTTATTTTGAAATAACAAACAACTTATTAAATAACGTGGTATTTCTGGACCTCAGCAATGACCCCCGGTGCTCCGATAAAGTGGGATGGTTGAATGCAAGAGTCTAAGGTTCGTATATTTGTAGTTTATTTATATCAAAATAGTTTTTGAGCAAAATAAATAAAATATTGATATCTAATAGTTACCATCTTAATAAATATTGAGGAAACAGGTAGGCTGCTAGTCAAATTACGTGATGGCCATGACAAAGATCCATGAATTGTTTCGACCAGAATGGTACAACTGGTGGCACGCGGGACCAATGAGGCCCACACTAACTGAAAATGTGGCCCTCACAGTATCCTGAAGGAAAATTAAAGGGAAGCTCTGGGTTGTGGATGTGAAACAGCTAATAACTCAAATAACAAAATTTATTAACAAATATTACGATTGCGTTTTACTAAGCATTTATTTAATTAATAAAAAATATGTGTAAATTTATATTTATAATTGAAAGTGGTTTTGGGAAAGTGTGTGTGCGTGTATATTATACTCAATACATTTTTGGGAGATTAATAAACTTAATTTTGCCAGTAGAACTTGAAAAATCCTGCCAACCAAAATTACAATTTATATTTATAAGTATTGATGGGTTTACTGTATATATATTTGGAGTACTTTGATAACCAATAGTGATATTTGGCCGTTTTTATGAGAAACGTTGGACCACCCTGATTTAGATAGCCATGCGCAGAACATTAAACTAAACATATCTACTGGAGCAATATTTTATTTATGTTGGCGGAAAAGATGATCTGTTATAGGAACTACAGTAATACTGACCTTCTCGCTCTCCTTGCTATCCCAGATTGACTCTTTTTAGCTGTGTATCCAGTGAGAGTTCTAGGCAGGGGGGCGGGCGTTACACCTGGGGCACTAGTTCCTTCTTAGGAATTTGTAAACAAATCGTACTGATGTACTAACTCGGCCCCGTCTGTTGTGGTGCTTCATTTAGGATGGTTGTAAATGTTTTCCTAAACTGAACGAAAAATATCAAATAATCGATAGTAATATTCAACAAAATTCTGAGCTCACCTAACCTAACCTAACATAACCTAATCTACCATAACATGACCCAACCTAACCCAAGATAAACAATGGAACAACAGGATTATAACCTAAACTAGTCTAACCTAACAGAAGGCAAAAGTATTGGTGGTGTTGAATTCCTATCTACCTGCAGGTCTATTACCTGCTATAGTCCTCCTAGTGCGTGATCATGGCCTAGCTAGCTCTGACGCTTTTGAGACAGGGGGAAAGGCAGCTAGGAGTATCGGCCGGTTCACTTCATAAAACATGATGATGCTATGAAACTAGATGTCACCTCGGGTGAAAGGGCGTCATGAGGGGACACTCACACTCACAACGACCGCCTCCAGCAATCAGTGGCGTACTTGAGGTATACAGGCGAGGGAAGAAGGGGATAACGGTGAATTCTTGCCAATAACGTTAGTAAAAACTATAAAACAAACACTTATGTTTGCTCCATGTCTTACTAACCGTTAGAACTTTACACATTTAACAACCCTAATAGGGTAGGGATGAGAAAAGTAGAGCTTAGAGGAAATATTCCAGCATATGCGTGAAGGGAAAGTGGAAAACCATTGTGGAGAAAACACCTTCAGCACATCTAGTTGGGTTTCAAACCCCGACCGTTCCATAAGCGGCAAACCTAACTATATAAGACTTTTGATAGAAAAAGGCTTCTAAAAAATACAAATTTTATTTTTGGTGGTCATCACTGATAACATTTTACTATATTATATTTATAAGTGTTATTTTATAGGTATTGTAAAAAATATCCTCTGCAGATAACACCACTTGACTTTTGACCAGACCCAAATTTAAGAGGGGGTGGAAGGCCACAGGGCCTAAGGACTAGCGCTTTCACAAATGTAGGGGCTTCCACAAGCTCATGAATATTTATGAACACTTTAAAAAACAACATGAGTTTTGACATTATTTTCTGGCCTTATAAAAAAAACTAAATATAGGTCTATAATATATTTTTAGTTCTAAACAAATATAATTTTATGTGACTACATTAGTACCTTGTTTGAATAATATCATTAACATTGAGCATTAAACGGTCAATTGTTTGAGTAATTTTCTAAAATATTTAAACAATGGATTAAATAGTACTTGTTTAATTTTGGGGCCTCCAATTTCTTACAGCCCCGGAGTCTCCATAGTTATAAATCAGGCCCCGCACATGACTATATGAAAACGATTTTAGGAACTTTCATAACGGTCAAGAAACCATTTCTTTTCAGAATTGAACTGTAGATGAGCTTAGCCCACCGAAACGGGTTCAAAACCAACTAAAATATATATAATTCTTAAGATGTGTTGAATGTATTATCTAGCTTTTAAGACCTAGTTTGCGACTAGATACTAAACAAGTGTATTGTAATATACATTAAAAGTGCCCCTAGAATTCCAAATTTGGATATAGTACGTAAATAATAGCGTCGATATATTTGAGGGGATTGGGGGGAAAACATGATAACCCTCATATATTTATATGGGATGTATTCACTATTTAACTTTATATGAGATCCATAAATTTAGCTATAGGCCTGAAAACAAATTAACTATTCGTCGATATTAGGTGTCATCAACTGTCACCCTATCTCCATCGAGGGTGCGTCCCTCTACAGAGTTACGGGTCCTTGGTTAGATTCCTGGCATAGTTCAACAATTTATTATTGGTGAATTGTGGTTTTCTCCGTTCAAAGTGTTGAATTATTGACTGGGGGCTGGATATTGTGTCGGTTATAGATTAAAAATAGGTTATAAGTCGTGCGTTGATATAATCAGTTCAGAAAGTTCGTGTTAAATATCTAGAACAAATTAAATGAAAAAAAAATGTATCATCCAGCACATGAGTGACAATAAAATCAACTTGTAGTTGAAGAGTTAATATACTACAATAAATAGCTGCTATCATACGTGTTTGTAAAATTAGGGCTATGTGTATTCCCTGATTCCCTCATTTTAGGTCTCTCCAATCACTAACAGTGTTTCCTGACGAGGCACTGGTGAGCCAGAGAGACATCTATTTTAGAAATTATATACGGCAGTTGTTTTAACTATGTGGGTAGTAGACACCTTTTTTTGGTACGTCACAAAAATTGCAGGCAAGCCAATATTTAATTTGTTCAGTAAAATGCTCCTGCCATACTGATTTATCCACGGAGCACTTTTGGTTACAAGTTCAGCTTGAGATATTATACATGTCCAACCAATCATAAAAATATATTATGCCTATCACGACTACAGTTCTAAGTGAGAAGTGATATAGTTTTTTGTATATAAAGTTAAAAAATAAACACAAAATTGACGAAATTGATCTAAATTTAAACAGATTCCCTCTCTGAATTAAAGCAGCATTCTACTCGCTAATAGTGTTCAACTGTTGGTTTGCACAAATAGAAACTGACAGATTTAAAAATAACCGTTTTATTTACACAGTAATGTATAAATAATTCTTATAGCTCCATTAACAATTTTTATGAAAAAGTACAGAAATAAAGGTTTGTGTTCATATATTTGTGACATTTTTTAAAAGAATAAATATAACGCCCTATATGTGTGTATGTTAATAGGAGAGTTCCTGTTATTGAGGCTCTCGTCTGCTTCACTAGGATTGTCCCTGATTGTGTCTACCGGCTGTCAGGGGAGAGAATTTTGGGGATGCGCTGCGGGGCCCATTTACTTGCCGCGTGACTGAAAATTCAATTCACATACATTATATTTCCTTTGAGTTTTTTAAATCTAATCTTTCCCATTGCACAAAAATAATAAATATGGAGGTTATATAT
>CABFVZ010001828.1:14891-40947 GCA_902151445.1 Timema monikensis | reverse complement strand
TATCCAGTCCACCTCATTACACCCTATCCCTATCTTGAGCTAGTTATATCCAGTCCACCTCATTACACCCTATCCCTATCTTGAGCTAGCTATATCCAGTCCACCTCATTACACCCTATCTCTATCTTGAGCTAGTTATATCCAGTCCACCTCATTACACCCTATCCCTATCTTGAGCTAGTTCTACCCAGTCCATCTTATTATACCCTACCCCTATCTTGAGCTAGCTTATCCAGTCCACCTCATTACACCCTATCCGTATCTTGAGCTAGTTCTAACTAGTCTACCTCATTACACCCTATCCCCATCTTGAGCTAGTACTATCCAGTCCACCTCATTACACCCTATCTCTATCTTGAGCTAGTTATATCCAGTCTACCTCATTACACCCTATCCCTATCTTGAGCTAGTTCTACCCAGTCCATCTTATTATACCATACCCCTATCTTGAGCTAGCTATATCCAGTCCACCTCATTACACCCTATCCGTATCTTGAGATAATTCTACCCAGTCCATCTCATTACACCCTACCCCTATCTTGAGCTAGTTCTATCCAGTCCATCTTATTATACCCTACCCCTATTTTTCAATATTGGCATTGAATGTTGTGTTTGAAAATGATATCTGGGAATAGTTTTTCATGATGAGTAAGAAAATGTTGGTACTTTTACAAACTAAAAATAATTGTAGGTAGATTGCAAATAACTTGTTTTTGAATATAAAATTTTAAATATAGTTGAACAATTTGTTTAAAATTCATATGATATAAATAGTGTGTGTAGTGACTAACAAGATAATGTGTTTCATGAGAAAGAAATACTTAACAATAGTTTACTCAAAACCTATATTTGGACATTTTTTTTCAAGCTATATTAAACAACATGAGAAAGTTTGTGTGATTTGGTTGTACCATTTATTTAAATTAATTTAGATTTTCAAATGAAGAGAAAATTGTTTCGTTAAATTCCAGAACAACTTTGACAGATATTCAACAGCTGTTGACATCAACCCGTGAAGAAACTAAATCTATATTTTTCTATGGAGCAATATTTGATTTATTTTAGTCCAAAGAGTCTTCTGCTATAGAATATGCCAAGACACTGCCCTTAACGCACGTTTCTTACACTCCCACCTAGATGAAAGGATGTATAGATAGACCCACGCTGTTTATATCACGTGACAGTCGGGACTTACCCTCCAACGCTGTACACCCTGGGTAGATTGGGGGCTGCGGCGGCAAATACCTAAAAACAAACCATTTCAGTAGGTATAACGTATATTGAAGCTAATGGCTATCAGTGTCTGCAGCCATCAAAACTAAGGGCAGGACTGTGGAGAGAAATCACGGGACTCAGGGACAAATTCAAAAATTAAAATCATACTTTAAAACACTTTAAAAAGTTATGAATTACACAGACGTAATAAAAACAAATAGACCCACAATACAAAGGACAAAGGATATCATTAAACACTTTAGAATATAAGCATTAAAAAAAAAATTCAGCTTGATGAGACCCGACTTATTTCATAGGTAAAATTTACTATTTTTGAGTTGATAAACTTAAGGTTAAGAAAACAAAAATATGTATTTAGTTTAATTATAAAATCATGACATAATTAAGTTTAATTACATTAAAAAACAAAATATTTAAAGTAAAAAAAAGCATCACATTTAAATTAATGATAGCCAAATATTTTTAAAAATATATCATTTTATATACATAAATTTAAAATATATCTTTTCTGGCAATTAGTGGACTAGTAGTTGCTTGTGGGCCCGTGAGCGACCCCCGTGCACTGCAATACCGTCACCGTCAATCATCGAATATTTCAGACAAAAATAAACATTTGCGGATCGCACAGTAATCAACGCTAAAATGTAACTTAAGGTGTTTGTTGACTTAAGGTGCGGTAGAAGAGGGTGCAAGAGTAATTTTAGAGTTTTTATAAAATTGAAATTTTGTGTTCAAAATAAATCAAATATTTCTCCAGTAGGAACATAGAGTTTAATTTTCTGTACATGCTAATATAAACAGATCTTAAATATCTGTCAAGGTCCTGGAATGTTGTCATAACTTTTTAAATAAAGAGAAAAAGTATTGACCAAATTTCAGAACACACTTGACAGATATTCAAGATCTGTTGATATTAGCATGTACAGAAAACTAAACTCTATGTTGTTGGAGAAATATTTGATTTATTTTGAACAAAAAAATCTCAATTTGATAAAAACTGTAAAAATACTTGCGCTCCCTTCGGCCACACCTTAAACAAAATGTAGATATTCATATTCCCTAAAACCAATAGTATTTCTGAGGTCATAAAGTTAATAAATTTTGTAGTTGGGTAAAACTTAAGTAAATAATACGGCTTTTGTCCCCGGATGTCCCCTGCCCCTCTCGTTGGGCCTGTGTAAGGGGTCAGGGTGGGGAAGGGTAGTTTGGAACCACTCACTTCTAATTTAATTTAATATTTAATTTAAAATAATAATATGAAAGAATAGTTCATTTGATATACCTGTTCAGAAAATGATGGCCTATTAGTGCAATCAAGTAGCCTTCATAAACATGAGTTATTACTAAACGGTGGGTGAGTATTACCAGCGCGGATTTCAAATTCATTCAGTGTCACACTTACCGAGATATATCTTAATAGAAGTGAAGCTATCTTGTTATAAGTCTTTGTAGAGAATTCCAAACACTTCTCGTTTGCTCTTAGTTACCAATTATCATGAAATGATTTATGAATGTACTGTATAATTAACTACTAGTTAAAAACTTTGTTTACTAACATGCCTTCGTTGTACTAGAGAACTATTTGCTTGAAACTATCTGATTATTTCAAATAAATCGAAAAACATCAAGAACCCATTTTATTAGGAAATGTTTTGGGTCCCTGATGATGTCATCTCCTTATTACATGGCAAAATGCTATTGTTAAATAAATAAGAGGTGAAATATACGTGAAACTGTTCAAGTTTTCTAATTCAAATAGTTCGAACTATTATTTTATAAACAAATGGTGTATGCAGACACATTTAAATTATAATTAATTTATTTAATATTTTAGGATTTTTTTTTTTTAATTACTGAGTGTGTTTAGTTTGGATAGTGTCTAAAAGGCATTAAAATGATCATCTTATGTGTAAATAAATAAAGTTAAAAATACATTCATTAAAAAGGAAAACTGACCAAACTTTCAAAAAACAAGTCCTTATAATGACAATATTATTATTATTATTAATTAATAATTAATAATAATAATTTATGAAAAAATACGTTTCTGTTTTGTGATATTGTATAAAAATATTTATTTCAGGGTATAGTCTTTAATTTATTTTGAAGGAATATTTTATTAATAAGGTGATAATAGTAGGCTATCTTCTGTTACTCACAACAAGTACAGCCATGGAGAAAATTTGTAGGAGTCGTAGAAACATCTTGTTAATTTTCTGTGATAGCTCAAGTCTTTATAAGGGGCTAATTTAATAGAGATTATCAAGTTAAATGTTCCATATAACTATTCACTCAAGTTGGAAATTACAGTTTTTTTTATGCATTAGTAATCGTTTATTAAAAATGTACCCAGATACAATAATAGCAATCACTAGTAATAGGAGTAAGATTATAGTATTGCACTTACTTTGATTCTTTAAGAACAAATCATGCGAACTTTAGGTTTTTACGATAGATTATCAGAGGTTTTTTTACTACTCCATCAATAAAAGTACTTAATACTTGAGGTATTTATGGAACACAATGTGCCAATCAATTTCATCTACTATTCCTGTGGTTTTACTACCTACGTTATCAAAAATACTGCAATACTTTGTTATTAATTGTTTGGAATGAAACAATGGACGTAAGTATAGTTACCTTTTTTTTAATACGGTGCTTGATTGATTAAATATATTAGAAAAAAAGAAAAGATACAACTTCGTGTGTGTCTTGGGTTTACACCAATTTTTAAATTGCCTGTTTGTTTATAAAAATATCGTAGAGGTGAGAAAGGTGAAATTTAGATAAAATTTACCCCTATTTGCATGTAAGAAAAGTGTGAAATTATTTTAGGATAACCACCCTTCTAATTCTGGGATCAAACTCACATCACCTCAACATCTCTATTACCTCGTCGATATCAATCCATTATACGAGAGTGACGCCTTAAACCATGCGGACGCTGATGCAGGTCACACGTTTATTAAAATATAGGGTGACCAGGAGAACGTTTATAAACTAAGACAAATAATAATTATTATGTGCATATTGTTTTCGAAAGTGTAAACGTGAGCTATCATTTACGTGAAAAGTAGATATGGGACTTGATTATAGGACAAAATAATAGCATGTAAGGAACATTGAGAATTAACATAATATATTCATCTGACACCTTAGTACAATCGGTAGTCTAGTAAGCCAATGGTGCCCTAGTCGATCCCATACATGGCCTAAAAAAATACAATTGCGTGATAACTTGAGGCCTCCATGACCAAAGTGTTGGATTGTATTCCTGGGAACAGAATGGTGTTGCTGTTACAGATTCAAGTTTATTACAAGTCATGTGATAACACAATCATTCGCATCAGAAAGTGCTGGTGGATAACTTTAGTGACTTTTTTTTATATAGATTTAATAAAAATGTGTTAGTAATCACATGATCAAACGCGTCACTTTCGTGTTGGACTTGATTATCGATGATGAAGAGATCGGAGTTTTGTTTGGGGTGCTGAGGGCAGTTTCTCATAAATGGTTTACCACTCTCCCTCCACGATAATGCGGGTATATTCCAGCTAAAATTCTAGTATTCTCATCCCTATTCCACTAGAGGAAATAATGTATATGTATAGAGCTAAGATGCAATGAAGAAACTGAACAAACTCGATATCTAAACTTTGTGACATAATTTTACACCTGAGCTAGTAATAGAACTTAACTGTAGATAAACCCAATGGCCTATTCAACTAATGGGTGACCGCATTGTTGTTTCTCGTGTCCATGTAATCAACGAATAGACACAAGTGGAACGTCTCGCAGTTTAACACAATAAAACTGCCGCAAAACCATTGTCTGGGTGACCTTCTTCAAACTAACACTGTTAGGATGACTACGCACGCGTGTGGGTCACCGTGGGTGGGCCTGATTTTCTGCTTTCAACTTTGATGTGGGTAGCTTTTGGTGGCCCCGAGACTGTCTCATAAATCAATGGATGTATCCGTCTCATTAGATTTTTTTTTTTTGTGCTTGTTTGCTTAAGAGATTTGTCCTGTACTGTATATGCTTCCTTATCTGTGGGTGAACTGCTTCAATAGATACTTCATTTGTGAATGTTTTAAAACCTTTTAAGAACAAAGCTATATTTGTTGGTTCTACATAATCATAATACTAATCATAATCAGCTGAAAGAATATCAAATAGGTGAGATGGAAAATATTCCGTATCCTTCAGTTGAAAATTTACCATTTTGGAACTTTTTTTTTTCTTGGAAAAATCCATCTTTTTAAATGAGTTACAATAATGCAATAACGAGGATTCCAGTCATTTACTACAGCTCTTGGTGGTTAAATGTGTCACTAACTTCGGGTCCGCTGTCGATCAGATTTAAATATTAATACATCAATATGATAAGTAAAAATACTTACCAGGACGTTATCTGAAAATACGTATTTTGCTTGAATATTAAATATTCGTATATTATAAAATATGTCCACTAAACGAGCAGAGCTAGAACTGTGTTGCTATTTTCACTGTAAAAGCCAATTTTTGTGAATTCCTTTATTTGTTGCAATTCTGCATTCTTTTAAATTTTTAAATTTACATTGAAATAAATCAGCCCAGCAATAAAAAACAAAATATTACCAAGGTAAAGAATTTTTAAATAACCAAATACATTGTTAATTCATTGAATAAAACAAACAATATTCTAAGCTTTTTGTTGTCTTTGACTTAAACTATTTAAAACTTTTCAGAATAATCAAGACTTATTAAATTATTTCAAATTTGTGTTTGTAATAAAAAAAATAGTGAAAATAGCATGATTATTTTGAAATAGACTCTTTAACTAATTATCCAACCAGGAAATAAATGCTTAACCATTTTCAGATGCCAAAATAGGACCCTTCTGTTTCAGTTTGTTAATTTATTTTAAGGTTAATTTGAGGGTTGGAGAGATAATTCCAAAAATTCCCGCTTGTGGAACCTTATGAAAACCTTAAGGGAGAACCCCCATATATTTTATTTTGTTTCAAATCTGCTACGCTTCGTGCCTGTAGAGAATTTAATTCCATTTCCCCCTTTGTTAATTCAACTTGTGTACAGCTAAACACCTCGTCGCCTGTAGGGTTGACTGACTGGCAGGTATACATTCTTTCCAAAAATAGATAGATGCCTTCAACACTGCACAACTCGTGGGAACAAGAAAATACCGAGATAAAGAAAGGAGAGGGTTGATTTCTTCTTTTTTCCTCGACTCATGTTTGGAAGGCTGGGTTTCTATTTCGAAATGATACATAACTGTAATAGTTCTCATTCAACATTATCTCAGTTTGTAAATATGAAAAATTGTTTATAGAAAATGCACCAACATTCTTCTGACGAGGATACAAAAATTAAATGTGATAACTATAAAGTGGAAAACCACCCCTCACTGCGTTGGGCTAGGTATACTCTAATTCTAGTAGGAAGAACAGGTTTATAAAATACAAATAAATACATAAAAAAATGGTGGTCAACGTTGATGACATTTTAATTAATTATTATTTAAAGGTAGGCTTATTTATAATATCTATCTAAAGTTAAAGATGTAAAACACATTACTTGAGTTATGAATGAATCAATGTAGTTTTACTAACGTTTGTGACTGTCATTTACTCTTTTTACGATAAAAATTAGAGTATACTCAACCTAAAGACAGTAAAAATATAAATTATATTAAATCAAATTGTACAATACTTTACGAAAAATTGTGAAAAAGTTAATAAATTTCCATGTATGTTTAATTCCCATAGTATTTACAAAGTTCAGTCCTTAAGAGATAGGCAAAGAACTATAAATAAAACCAATGACAAACTAAACACTTCTTTATTTATTAATAAACAAAAATATTTGCAAAGTATCTAATCTTTAAAAATATTTTAATTAAGTATTGGAAGTTAGTGATTAACTAATGTTGAAATGAAGTCTAACAATATAAGATTTCCTTAAATGATTGAGTAATGTTGTTTTGGGGGTTTCCTATTGTTTACAAGTATCAAACAACGGTATGTAAAAGTGTAATTTAAAAAGTAGTTTTATATTATTATTAAATAAATTTTAGATCCAGTTACGTCAACCATATAAGTTAACAATAATAATAAAAATGCAAACGTAAATGATATGGATGCAATAGCTCTTTGTTACAATCACATATAATTAGAGCAAGTAGAGTTAGCAAGACAGCGTTGTTATAATTATATCCAGCCCAAAACCCCATGTGAGTTTTATTAAAAATACCCGCTTAAATAAACAACAAAAAACAATTATTATATTTTGAATACAAAGCAATTGTCTAATTAATTTTTGAAAGTATTAAGTCTATTTCCCTTTTAATATTTAAAATATGATTAATTACTTTAAATAAAAATATATTAGATATATTGGAAGTGGAATTAAACATATTAACATAACATGGGACTAGCTCAAATTAATATTATTGAATATCTTAAAGAATACACATACAATTTAAATTTAAAACATTCGTTTCTAAGAACAAAGTTTTACTAACATGGTTGGATGAAAGTTTTATTTTGAATGTTGTTAACCAGGGTCTATTGTTTGTGATTTCTAAAAAAAAAATGTGTTTATAAAATAATAATATTATTGTTTGGCCTAGACGTTATTTTCTTTGTAAAGTAACAGTCTAGGCACTAATTAAGATATTAGAATGATTGGTTAAATCAGATTACATACATGATATATTTAATTACACCACAACAATCCCAGTAAAACCTATTATAGCCCAACTTCCTTTTAAAATATCCCTGGTTTTTTTTCAAGCCTGAACTAAGTGCTATTCATTGAGAATAGAATGGTTTGAATTCCTACAAAGTTAAACCATTTAAAAAAATATATTCTAGAATCGTACTTGTGTGTGTGTTTTTATGATATTTGAAAACACACGCACACATATACAAGAACACAAACATGTTTGGTTTGTGATCTTCCTCCTGCCCACAATTTATAAGCGAAGGGTGTCCAAATTAATGCATATATTCAATTGATTTCAGTCATTTTCGGCTTTATACAATTAATATAAAGATTTAACAAAACTCATCAAAGTAGGCATGTCTTTACTCGCAACACCATACTTTAAAATTAGCAGGATCAATCTTGCTTAAAGTATTTAGAGGTTTGAAAAAATAAATAAATGTTACAGTGCACCGCACAGACATTCCCTTATGGGCTACTGACAACAAATTTATGAAAATCTGATTCCTTACTGTAATATACAATTTAAGTAAACCAACTCTTGGCTAGTTACTATATGAGAAAGTATATAAGATTCTATCGTAATATTCATTTTAACTTACGAGAAAATGTATATAGAGTGATAGTTTTCCATTAATTTATCACAATAAAAATACTGTCAAAAATGTTTCTAAGCAAAAACAAAATATTCAGTTATTTTAGTAGATATAATGTAGTTCTGATAATTTATAAATGACAGCCTATTAACATAGAAAATTTAAATGTTTCCTCAAATTGAAACTAAACCACCAAAAAAAGACTAATGCAGAGTTTCTCTGTTTGTTCTACCTTGGATATTATGTACTCGTATGTGTGTGTGTATATATATATATATATATATATATATAGTAGAGAGAGAGAGAGAGAGAGAGAGAGGTCAGTGGCACACCCAAGAGAGGGAAAACTGGGAATTGGTCTCCCCCAAGGCTCAATACTATTTAATAAATTCATTAATTATGTGATTGTTAAAATAAAGAGCATTAAAGATGCATAAGATACCTTTTAAAACCATATTTACGATTTATATTTCAAAAGATATAAATGCTATACACATTAAAATAATCCCTGAATTTTTTATTTAAATAAAGCAAATTTATACTAGATTAGATATATTGTATGCAAGGACAAAGTTAGATAAGCATTGAATTAAAACTACTTTATTTACTGTTTAAAAATAACGAAATAAATACATGGAACGATCTATATCTAGTAATATTGTGATTTGTCAAAAAAATCCAACTCGAGATTTCGATAAATGTCAACGTTTCATGACCACCTGAAACCAAAAATATGGTTTTCACAATACCGTTTGTCTTTCCATCTGTCACATTTGCCTTAATACCTCTTTTATACACTTAAACTTATTACATAACCTTTCAAATTAATTTGATCTAATTTTTACCCTTTTTAATCTTTTTAGTTACCCTAAACTATTCTCCCGAGCAAAGCTGTACTGCATGCTAGTAATATATAAAAAAAGAAAGTGAGTTTAGGTGTGTGTTCAGAAAAATCTATGTCCCTTCGAGATAGGATGAATAGCCTAATTGAAATTTTGAAGATCCTTAGGAGGACCACATCATTTAACAAGGAAAATTTACGAAATTAGGAATTTCAAAATTTGGCTCCAGGACTTGGGGGAGGGGGTTAAAATAATGAAGACGTTTTAACTTCGGTAGAAGATTGAAATTTGGGAAGAAGGTAGGGGGACCACTCCAGAGAATAAAATAAATGTTAAAATTTCAAATTTATGAGTGAAAGCTGAGCGAGAAATTTAAATTATGATTGCCATAGTTAGCTTGGTATTGTGCAAGGAGTAATTATATAAATGCTAGCAGCCGGATGTTGAATGTCCTAATTTGAATAGTTTGATATAGTACAAAGAATGGATCAGTCTGCTAGTAAATTATAAAAGTGTGATGATTTCACCCTAGACTATTATTTGAAATAAGTCTCTTCTCTAGCCCCCTCCCCAGTAAACACAATATAATATTTAGTCACAAAAGAATGTCTAGCTATCTGGACAGTTATTATGTTATGGTCAGATAAATAAATTGAGCGTTGAACAATGACGTTCATGTAGTGGCAAAAAAATAATACTTTGCTTAAATAATATTAGTTTAAAATAAATTAATAAAAATGCATAGCATTTGTCAAAACGAAAACAGTATGTAACAAAAACATATTTGTAGTTGTAAACACAAAATTTATATTTCAAATACATAAAAATGTACACAAGTTTGCAAAATAATAAATTAAAAAGGGGAATTAGTCATAAATGTTAACACTGATTCAATATACTATTTAAAAAATTCCCGTAGCTTATGGAAACAACAGTTATTTAAAAATGTTTTTCACTAATTTAACCCCCTTTAACATTAGCCCTAATCTTTAGTTTACTTTTTTAAATAACCATAAATATATTTATTTAAGCAATGAGATTACACGAATAAAATATTTAATAATGTCTTAGAAATAAACAAACACAATATATCTATTGACAATATTTTTTTGACATCTTTTCTAATATAAAGAGGAGTGGTGATTTTACACTCAAAGGTCCTCAATGTGTTGATTCATGTAAAGTTATTTATTTAAATGAGAAAAACAATATGCAAACTAAGAAAACCCATACACGTTAGCACAAATAGCTATTTGGCTGCGTATAACCCGAACGGGTAGTAAGACGTGATGCTAATAATAATAATAATAATAATAATAATAATAATAATAATAATTTGGCATTTTAGTAAGGTTTTTCACAAATTTACTCCCGTTAATAGGGTAGGGGTGATGAAGGTAGAATGTAGGTGAAATGTGCCTGTACTTGCATATAGAAATAAAAGGATAACATTTAGAAGGAAAAAAACTCGAGAATAACCGGCTGCGAATTGAACCCCGATCTCTCCGTTTCCAGTAGGCTAGACTAAATGAGCCTTTTATTTAGTTTACATGCTCACTAGTGCAGCCAAGAATGATTTTAGTTGAGATTGTTATTCCTATTCTCGAAAAATACTTGGTTTTGTGTTTGTGGCGCTATCTTTATACTTTAGCATTCAATAATAATAATAATAATAATAATAATTCTAGCAGTTTGGTCGACTTCACTGGTCTTGGAGTAAAGTGCTAGCCTCAAGACCCGGTGTTCGTGGGTTAAAACCCCGCCGGGGTGAAAGGATTTCTTTCGAGTGATATCAATTCATAGCATAACTTCCTTTGGAGGGAAAGTAAAGCCATTGGTCCCATGTTGATTATGGTATGTAAGAAAACCCTGTAAGGTTTGTGAAAATACCGTTCCCGGCAAAATTGTTAGGCCCTTTCACTCTCACCCATAGAAATTCTCGTGTGCTTATATAATCATTTGGTTCAGAAAGCGCACGTTAAATACAACAAATAAATAAAACTAGTAATTTGACCCGTTCCTTACCCACGAAATAAAAATTCAAATAATATCAAATCAAGACGTTTAACACCAAACCAATTATTGTCATTAATCTGGCCCTGCTTACTATCCAACTGTTTTATGCAAATTTTAATTATAATAACGGAATAGAGCTAAGGAAATTATATATTTATAGTAAGCGTATCCGCATTTGCGTGAAGGAAGCGTGGATAAACAATTAGCGAAGAACAGCCCTCGGTCCACGTGGCTGAGATTTGAACCCAGAACTTCCAGCTACAAGCAAACCAAACATGATCCTGAAACTTACCTCACGCACACAACGATTCAGATCCATTGAATAATTGTTCGATAAAATATAATTTTTAAATATTTATTAGTGTTGTGATCTATGAAAACATTTCCTTACGAACATAATAGTTCTAGTTACTACGTTGCCTGAAATAAATTATTAATATTTCTAATTAAAAGTTATAAATGAGAAAACATGTGTTTCTTTTTATAATAGTTAATTGGTGTATTTTTTTTAGCATTTAAAATGGAGGAAATACTTAGCCATGAATAACATACATGAAAAAACACTGTTTACATTAAATGTTAAGTGTACACCGTTATTAAACACTATGATAATATCAACAAACTAAACGAACAATTTTAAGAAAACTTTTTTATGAAATTTGAAAGCTCAGAAAGTATGATTTTTGAAGTTAAAATGTGTTCGACGGACTACGACTAATTTTATTATATAATGGCATACCTTTCCTGTAACATGCAAACAAGGTCTCATTCCCCGCATAAAGTAGACTACTACAATCTCACTTCACGTCTCAAGGTCAGACGGTTTGAATACGCAAAACCTAGTATATAATACGATAAAAATCAAATCAGTGTTTAACATGGCTATAGATATACAAACGCGTAAAATGTGGTCCAGGGTTATTTAAAAGGTTGTGACTTGTATTATTAATTGAAACATTTGCTTTGATTAATAAATTTGAGTCAATGAGCCTAAAGTAATACTAGGCCATTATTTTGTTTGCATTTTTGAACACTGGTGAATCGTAAAGGCAGTTACTATTGCCACACAATACTCCCTATAGAGATATATATTTCATTCTTGTATCAATAAATTAAGAGTCTATTAAATAGAGCGATGTCTATAATGAAAGTGATATGACACAGTACGAGAAAGTAGAGTACGTACAGTTAGAGCCAAAAGTAAGAATAAGCGCAGATGAAATAATTGATCGTGAAATTCGTTGCTGGTTGTGATGATTTGAATTGATGCCAGATTTTACATTTAAATCTTTTGGAAATATTCTTAATGATATTTCTATCTAATCAATATAAATTTTAAACGACATTAATTTATGTAACATTTGACCCAAAATTTGTCTTGGATATTTATCTTATTTCATCCGCAAATCTGTGGGTCACTTAACAATAAATATGACGAGAAACCACATTTTGAGCAAAACACTGCCCTTCACACCAAACGGTAGGCTGATTTAGTGGGTAGGAGTCAGGCACGCCATCACAGAACGGCCAGTTTTCACTGTTGTTTCTTTGAGTATTCACTTGGCAACACACTGGGGAGATACTAGGGTCACACTGGATAGAAAGGGACAGTTGTTAAAGTGTCCTATTCTTATCGCGGGATGGGACACACCATTTGCCACGATCGTAAAACAGGCGACGACTTCAACCACCTCATATTTTCCTAGCTCTATTTCTCTTCTGCTCTTTGTTTGGTGCTAGATAGTTCCCGAGATATGGCAAGGAAGTATCACATAAGGACGCGTGGAGGTCGATTATACTAACTTTTCAACAACCCTCTCACCAAAGATGGCCTTTAAGGTGCTTTTAAAAGTGAAAATGATGACTTCATTTTCTACTCGTACTTCCAGAAATATGTTCTTCTTGCATTAAAGAATTTTTTTTTCTTGGTAATTTTGGGAGAAACCATTCTTAAATCTCGGGAGACGAAGAAGTTATTTGCCATTGAAATCGTGTTTAGGCCACCATATAGTTTATATATGTGCATATATACCCCCTCCTCTCCTATAAGCCTTAATAAACTCTTTATTTTAGGAGCTATCTGGGTTACTGAAGTATTTACTGAACCTCGGGGTAGTCAACTTAATTAAAACAAAAATATTTCGAGAAATATTATAAGTTACAAAAACTGTTTTAAAATAGCTTCTAAAATGAACAATTTATTTAGGCTTATAGGGAAGTGAATAGTGTATATATCTATAAATCTAAATATATATACATATAGTATATATATATAGTATATATATATACATTTATGTTTAAATCTATTAATATTCATTACATATTTAGTGAAAGGAACATATAACTGTGCAAGAAGGTTATGAGCTAGCCTATAGACTGAAACTATAAAGGCCTTATTTAATACACAATCATTTTAACATAACCTTATTTTGAAGAGGAGCTCCTTGCATTAAAATTGCTTCTAATTGAAGACTACATCTTCTTTTAAATTGCAATAATTTACTTATTAAATATACCAGTGCTTAAATGACTAGATCAGTAGCTCATGTCTGATTTCAGGGACGACATTTTCCTGCATACATGTCCAATTTTACCTCTATAAGATTTAATAAAGATACGTGTTTTGTAATATTTCAAAACTAGTTATTTTCTTCCACTGCGTATTACTACCCAGCCAAGCTATATGTATATTGATTACTCTACTAAGGCATGGATAATAAGTGTAGGGCTATATACAACATTTCCGTATTTGTGGAGGGAAATTAGAAAGTAATTTAGGGAAAAAAAAATCCTTTTCCACATCCTATCGGGATTAGATCCCCAACCTCCCCGTCACCAGCAAACCAGATTATGTGAGCTTAACATATTGCCTTAAATCTAGCGACCTTAATACTTCACTTGTTATTTCAATTAATTCCAAAACAAAGCACTATCAAAATATTACAATTTTTTAAAAACATTTTGAGGTTTTATCATAAAAAATAAAATTTAATTAGTTTTTTAGTTTATCGTTACGAAACTGAAAGGAAAGAACATTACAGCAACTCACATATATTTAATGACCGATAATTTTGGTTCATATAACTTGGTTCAGTGTGGTAAAAAATACTCGCGTCCGGGGACAGTCAGACAGACATGGAGACAAACGAAATTGTAAAATCGACTCTTTTATGTGGTCCCAATAACGTAAATATTCTTCATAATATCGAGGTCAATTTTTTTCCACGATCACAATACTTTATCTTGAAATAAGAAAGAAAAAAGGTATGGGGCGGTCGGTTTGCACTAAAGTCACAAAACCTCTAGACTAAATACCCGTTACTAAGAAAAGCAAGAAATTTGAATAGGGCAATTTTTCGCTTAGAAACATCAAATAGGCCTATTATCCTTTAGACTATAATAATGAGTCAATGTGTGGGTAGTTGGCAAATAAGTTATGATAGTATTTTGGACAAAAATTTGAATCCTAATATCGTACATAGCCCATACCATAAATTCTCCATTCCCAGTTGTCGGTATGTGATTACAACGAATCGTTTGGAATTATTTATCTCTGGTCAGATCAAATTATTGTCCGTAATTTGTTTTATTTGTGGGAACGCTATTATTTTTAAAATGTGACCCCAGGGTAAATGGTTAGTACAACTCTCCCCCAGTATGTGTAGATATCAAACAAAGGCTATCTCCAGGTCATATGGGAACGTGTGTCATTTTGGATGTATGGTACAACGAATCTTTTTGAAATACAGTTTAGATTGAGAACTTTTGGGAAGTTTGAAAAAAATACAATACAAAAACAAAGTTAGAATAATCTGTAGCAGGATTCTGACCAAGAAAATATTTATAAAATACAAACTTTTTTCATTGATAACATTTTACTATATTACTGCAATTTTTATCATTGTTAATAATAATAATAATAATACTTAGCACCGCGTCTTACTACCCGTTCGGGTTATACGCTTTAAGTACTAATTACTTTAATGGATTAGGAATCGGGAAGGTTGAATTAGAGGAAGTGAACCCGCATTTGCGTGGAGGGAGAGTGGAAAACCATTTAGGAAAAACCACCCCCAGTTCACCCGATCGAGATTCGAACCTCGATCTCCCCGTCCTCAGCAGTCGGGCTCACCACGACAAGCGCGTTAGCCAACTACGCCACAGAGGCGGGTTTTATCAGTGTTGACGACATCTATAAAAATTGATAGATTTTCATGCAATGGCTTTACGTATTAATGTATGAAACTCATTTTAGTAACCATCAGATACCTTTTACCCAACCATAATCCTAGTGGCTCAGTGCCTAAAGAGATTTCTATTTAGTGGAGAGGTTTTAGTCTTGGAACATATACTGTCCTTCACCAATGTATTACATCTGCTATGTTTTGTTTCATTCGTTACACAAGAAGTACATCCTTAAAACTACGCCTAGCTGATACTCACACTTGTGGTCACGCTGCTATTGTTAAATATCACATTAAAAAAAAAGCCTCCTCTAGATCGAGGGGGAGTAATGTTATTTTTTTATCACCGCGTCTCACTAGCCGTACAGGTTTACGCTTATGTAATAATAACACTAATAGTTTTAGGGATTTGAATGGATATATTAGGAGAAAATGTACCCACATTTGCGTCCAAGGAAACTATTTTGGAAAACTACCCTCAATACACCTGACCGAGACTCGAACCTCAATCTCCCCGTCATTGACAGTATAGTCTACTGCGAGAGTAGCGCTTTATACCACGTGGCCACCGAAGTGGGTGGTAATGTTATTAAAGGCGAAGTTTTCACAATAAAAAATATATTTATATTAAGGCAGGAAGCTTTAGTGACAAAACACTTTTAAAGGGTATATGAATACAAAACTACTATTTATAAAACACATTTCGACCGCACTCTTAGATTCGCGTGCTCTACTTTTGTTTTGACGAAGTTTTCAATGACACGTAAACACTCATATTTAACGAATTCATTAATAAACAACCAGATCAGAAAGTCAAATTTCCCTCCCTTTGAGCCAGTGATAGGCAGAGCCATCTGTTGAGAGGCCGTGGTAATCAAGTGGGTGTGTTCTTTTGAGTCCTCATTTCGCGTGACTTGTACCTCCGTCGCGTGTTTACTCTATATTGATACTCCTCGAGGGAAACGCCGCGAGAGATGTTTAAATATCCGTCATTGTTCAGTATTCTCAAGAGAAAACGACGTTATGTTGAACAAAATGTTAATACACTCAGTCGTTTATATAGAGTGGTATTTCATCACGTTATTCAATAGAGATATCATTTATTTATTGATTTAGCACCACGTCTTACTACCCATTCGGGTTGTACGCTTAAGTACTAATTACACTAATGGGCCAGGGATTGGGAAGGTTGAATATAGAGGAACTGAACCCACACTTGCGTGGAAAAACATTAAGGAAAAGCCACCCCCAGTTCACCCGACCACGATTCGAACCTTGACCTTCCCGTCCTCAGCAGTATAGCTCAACACGAAACTAGTGCGTTAGCTAACTAGACCACCGAGGCGGGTAATAGAATTATTGAATTTAGTTTAATTTTAACTTTCAAATAAAAGAGCATTAAAGGACAACTAGAACAGTTATTTGATTCAGGTTCATGTATTCGTACTTCAGAACAAGTGATCTGAAGCTGTCAATTTTGATATATAGGATTTTAAAAATGGGTTCAGAACCTTAGGATGTTGTAGTAGTCATTAAATTGAGCAAAAATATACCAGTAAACATAGGTCCACAACCGAGCTAGTAAAGAGATAAAGAGAGATCTGTCTTTCAGTAGTAAAAAAATAAGGATGGCAAATTATGTTATTTAGGCTTATGTCATCACTCAGGTAGGTTTTATACAGTTGTTATTTCACTTCTACACAAATATCACATCTTAGATTATTATTATTATTATTAGCACCGCGTCTTACTACCCGTTCGGGTTATACGCACTTACGCTAATGTGTAATGGTAGGGTGATTGTGAGATGAAATGAAGGACCTACAGTTTAACGTGGAATCCGAACCACGGTGGCAACCTGCACATCTTAGAAACAGACTTTGGTGTGCTCTCTGAAAATATCAGGCTTCATTTGAGTCGTCTGTCAACAGAACACCTGTGTGCCAACAATATATCAAATAAACCTAATAAACTAATCTCTTATCATTATCAACTTTGTCCGCCAAAAAATATGTTTGGGATTTCTATAATAGCATTCCTAAGAAAGTTAATTATCCTGACAATGTTTTGTGATGAGTACAGGGTATTTAACTCCATTTTGTAACCTCCACCGTTCCCCAGTAACCTCATCCCTTTTTGGACCAAGATATCTTCCTAAGCACCAAGCAAAGAGAACAACCGGAAGAATTATTATTTTATTTATTCTGAGTTCTATATTCCTTGACAGCTGGAGAGATGTTGTTAATTTACTGACAGAGTAGTAGCATGCATTTTCCAATTGTATTATTTTCTTAATTTCCATTCTCATATCTTTATTGCTAGTTAAAATTGTACCTAAATATTTAAATTCATTAACAACGTAAAATGATGAGTTGTTCGAAGTAATATTTAAATCATTTTCCTCAATCAAAGAGCATCTAAAAACATAAATAAATCTATAAACTACTATAAAGTAAATCTATATATTCAACGGATATCCTTAGTCTTGATTTACCCATACACATTAAATACAATTAATTCAAAAAATTAAAAACCCCAATCGACCAAACCTATATATTTATGTTTTAGTTGTCATGTCCTTGGAAATACAGTTTTTTTTGGCTCAAACAATGAAAAGTCTATCAAATCTATTAAATACTTATAAATAGGTCTAATTATTACGAAAATAGAATTCGGGACAGTTTTTGTGCCAGAGAAAACAACGGTCGACATTTGTAAAACAAAATGTTCAAACGATTATGTTCATAAACTTTAATTCAAATTTAATGAATCAAGGGAGATTTATTCACAAAAGTCAAAATAATAAATATAAATATTGGATACGTATATAAACAAAGTTATTAACATTCTACGTTACCTAGGCTTTTTTCTACTATAGAGCAATTTACAGAACCATAAGTATTCAAGCTAAATCAAATATATAATCTTATTTGTTCAAGGGGAAGAGTCGATTGTGGATATAATGTGTTTTCTCGTCCTAAGTCTGAAATCCCCTCTTATATGAGCTATTGAATTACGCCTTGAAATATTGATGGCAGCTACAAAGCCCCAGTGGGGGGTGATATTCGTGCGTGGTGGAAAGGCGAAAGGTATTATGAGAGCTTAGGGGGAAATCATATTTGGAAGGTTGGGTGTCAAAAAGGAAATACAATTGTCATCTATTTTCCTTCAGTGTACTGAAGTAGCATGCTAAGTTGTGTTTAAGGTTTCGGTAAATGAAATAATATAGTTTAAAATTGATAATATTAACCAAATAAGAATGGAGATATATTAAGAAGAACACAATATATTTAAAGTACAGTTCTTCAGTAGGTCTATAGAAAAAATAGCATAGCATTTTCAAGTTGCTTAGGTGAAAGTAATTGTGAAATTCTATGACAGGCGCAAAACTTGTTACATTATTTAACTTTAACGCAAATTAAACCAACAAATATTTTGTTTCAAATATCAAACTTTTTCATTGTTTAAATATTGTTTCTAAATTCTGTAGTATGTTCAATATACTTGGTGATATTATGATTATGCTACTCAAAACCAACAGTAGAATTATTCTTACCAAAAATTATCAATATCTGTTACCTTTGAAGAATTTTACCAAGCGGAAAAATAATATTTTACATTTAAAATATGTATTGTATTTAAAAAAATAGATTTGGCTTTCTTTAAATAGTCTGAGATAGTCAACAATTTATAAATAGGACACCTTTAAAAATGTTGGTCTTTCCTGAGGTCGCTTCCACTGGCAAACCAACCAAGATGAGACGCGTTTATCTACATGACCACTGGTGATGGTTTTTTAAATTATAGTAACTTATATGTGAGACATGTTAAAAGTGGGGTAAAATATTTTTTGAGGTATTAAAATAAGAAAATCACCTCTGAGCACGTAGACAAAGGCTTCCGTTTAGTCTTGTTTGGTTTGCTTGTGAGCGAAAAGTCGAGGCTCGAAACCAAACTGTTTGTGCTGAGGAGGTTTTTCTTACATATGCTCCCGCTCTATCTCCACACCAATAAAATACAACCTCTTTTACCATTCTACCTTCCTCATTATTTTATACACACATACCTCGCAACTACGACATGTAAGGCTCAAAACCGTTGTCGTAAAGGGAACTCCATATTATATAGAAACCTTGCCCTCTTTCACTTGTCGATGCGTGCACGTAGCTAAACTAATAGCTATAAATAGTATTTAATTTATTAAATTCTCTAGCGTAGCACAAAGATGCCGTGCGAACAATAATTATCATCAAAGTGAGTTCAACAGGAATTCAGTCAGCAGCGTAGTGTCGCTAAGCCATCGTATAAGCGCGGCAGGTTGGAAGCTCGAGGTATCGTCACAATTTTGAACAGTTGTACGAGTGAAGTGTCGGAGAGAGAATCGTCGCAAAGAGGGGTCTGACTCTATGTGGATATCCCAGATGGGTGTTAGGACACGGAGCAAAAAAAACAACTTCTAACAATCTCACAACCGACAGAACTAGCTCAGCATTCTTGACTCTTAAATACGAGAGATACGGATTAAAATGTTTATAATCCTGGTCGACTGCACTAAGGAGGAGTGAGAGGTCCTGAAGAGTGATCGTGTGACTCCTAGCCATATGAATACTAGTGCATTTCTAATTTATTACCCTCCTTCTCCCAACCAACTAAGTTTGATGAGCTCAAAGCAGTTTTTGTGTGTTTAAAATGATTTTGTTTGCTAGGATTACTCACGATCTACATTTATCTATGGACACTTGAAGAAAAAAGTTAATTTTTAGGAAATGCACTAGAAGTATTAGATGCAGTCTAAATGTGGGGGGAAACACACCAGTCACCCGGTCGGATGTCAAACAGGTTCCCAACCTTCCAGGAAAAAGTTGAGCCACCAGTCACCCGGTCTGGTGTCAAACAGGTTCCCAACCTTCCAGGTAAAAGTTGAGTCACCCGTCACCCGGTCGGATGTCAAACATGTTCCCAACCTTCCAGGTAAAAGTTGAGTCACCAGTCACCCGGTCGGATGTCAAACATGTTCCCAACCTTCCAGGTAAAAGTTGAGCCACCAGTCACCCGGTCGGATGTCAAACATGTTCCCAACCTTCCAGGAAAAAGTTGAGCACACTAGGCAAGCCAAATGGTGCCGAGATATTATCTCATTAACCAATCTATTTAGCATATCGATAAGATACACACAGCTATAAGCCCATCTATTAGGATTACATGGAGGAAATTCAACAAATTAATAAATAGATAAAGTTGGAATTTCGTAAATAAAGATGATTTAAATGAACTCATTTTAAAAATGTGAGCAAATGAGCAATATTCACAAAAAACTAACAAATTATGTCACATAAAACTCAAGTATTGATGAGTCCTTAAATATTTACTTCCGACTGTTAAGTTAAGCCAAACAGTGTAAAGAGAATAACTTATCTTCCTTCTTCCTCCAGTTGTTGAATTTTAATTTGCTCAATCTTGTTCTGGTGGCACGAAACTTCCTGTCACACACGACAATGTGGCAACTATTTTGAACTGTTCTACATACCAGTAACTTATTTCCGAAGGCTCTTTATATACTTTTATTGCATGCAAATATGTTTAGTTCATATAAAAAGATAAGCGTTAAGAACAGTTATTAGGGAAATCATCGTTGTTGAAAAAATTATTTTTAGTTAAAATATCAACTCATATAGGATTATTGAGATTTTCAAACTGATTGCTTGACATTAAAAGAAGCTCAGTTGCATGAAACCGCTTAACACACAAATTATATAAATATAAACAATTATTCTAGATTTACATTGAGGTAGTAGGATGGTAAAAAATAGAATTTTATAAATATAATATAGTATAGCTTTATTACATTTTACTCTATCCAAAATGTAGTTATTTGCATTTGTTGCATTGAAATTAGAATTTTACAAGATTACATTTATTTCACATTCTTTTTTTTCTCCAAAACTGTAATTATTAGCGTTTATTGCACTGTTGTAACTCAATTACCAGTAAATAAACTCTAAATGCTACTTTCATCTTGAATGTTTAAATTATTAATTAATTAATTAAACGTATTTCAAACAAATAAACATGCCAATATTGATCAAGTTAAACATTACATGATTTTTTCAAGTGTGAACAGTTATGAATTTAATTTTAGACAACACTTTATTTTATTTTCCACCTATTAATTTGTGTAAGGGAAAAACAAATTAAAATCGGTAGCCTATTAAATATACATGAAGATATAAACATAAGCAAGAAATAGTACAAATCATGATTTAATCTCGGAATATAACCTTCCCTTAACCCCCATAACACTGTCCATCTTGGCACCCAAAAGGACAAACGAACCTTTCTCAAAAAACGAGGAGAATTAACTCTTTAATATTATCTACTATTTCCCTTTTGTATTTTTAATATTTCCCAATCCTGTTTTGATGACACGTACAAAAGAAAAACAAAACATATAAAAATAGTGGGTGGGAAAGGGAGAATGGCAAATGATCAGCCCCTCCCTCCTCTTTAATGTATATACAATTCTGTGTTTCTCGTTGTGTCGTCTAGTTCACAAAACAAACTAGTTTCCTTGACATGCGATGGCAGGGAGTACCGATCATTCATCACTTATTTGTCTCCGATAACTCGACCGTCCAACTAGAGTTGTAACAGGAGGTTAGGGGGGGCAATGCTCGCATGTCGAGGAGGCTACCATGACATGAAGACAATCCCGCCATCGGACCACGCCATACCTACCGACACTTGGTCTCACCGAGAAAATAGCCTACCTGAAGTGACGTATTTATTATAGAAATGGCAGCTCTGACGCTTCAAAACCACAAGACAAACCCTCAATTATAAGTTTGAACCCATTATAGCATGACTATTTGTTTGAAAAAGGCTGAATTTACAAGTCTCACTTTCATAGAAAAGGCCTTATCTGAAATTTAGAAAAGTTACTATCTACACTATATCTTACTACTATATCTTTTACAATTATAAAATATGTACCCTTACCTACCTACATATATAGATAGAGATATGAAGGCTGTAGACAATTAAACGTCATTAAAAATTAACATTTTCAAGAGTTTTATGAAAACGTGGACTTTTTGATTTCAATTAAATCGTTTACTTCCAATTTGGCTTAAGACATATTTTGAAAATGAAAATAAAACCGTTATTTAATAATACGGGATTCTTGAGAATTTCCGACGCGTCTCAGTCCTCCTGCAGGCGCTGCTTATTTGAAAGAACTTAACCTCACTTAAAGAGTTTATCTTAAGAATATACAAGTTCTGAAGCTCCCTTAGTCCAAAACAAATCTTACATATCAAATAATTGTTGTTATTACTTTAGTTTTCACACCAGAACTTATTTTTATTACTATATATTTTTAGCACCTCGTCTAACTTGATTGTTCGGGCTAGAAGCCTATGTACTAATTACGTAAATTTTTAGGGCTAGTAAGGAATATTTTGTAGAGGAAGTGTACCCAAATTTGCGTAGAAGGAGAGTGGAGAACTAATTAGTAAAAAAAAACCTTCAGTAAACTTGACTGGGATTCTAACTGCGACTTCCCCTTCATCGGTAGTCCAGTATATCGCGAGAGTGATGCCTTAGACCATGGATCCACTGATGTCAGTCCACCTCATCTTAATAACAATATTGGTTATATGTTATGTAACGATGCTAATGGTATAGAGATGAGTAAGTTTGAACTTATGGGAAATGTACCAGAATTTGTATGGAATAAGAGAAAGAAAGCATTTAAGAAGCCACCGTTGATTCCTCCAGTCAGGATTCGATCGACAACATTTCCATCACCAGCAAGATAAACTAGATTAGCCTGACATTCAGACCATATGTCCACCAATATCGGCCCCCAATCTTAGTGAAAATGATATTACTTGTTTGAAAACTTTGATCTATTTTATTGTCATTTACCTTAATCTCAACATTTTGAAATTTATCGATAAACGTCGTAGAAAATGTTTTATAACTTTTGTTAAGAAACTATGAAATTTAAAATGTAAATATTTTAATTGTTTGGTGACATGAAGATACCTTTATCTTCCATTTTGATATGAACCATAATTTAAAATAGCAAATCACTTATTGAGAAACGCTGTTTTTCTGGTCGACTGTCGCGCTTTTCTGTGCTCTGGTAGAAGGTACAGTACATCATGTCGGGAGAAGATCTCTCGAGGGTTAGAAAGCGTTGTTGGAGATGAATAGGGAAGTGACACTTAATGCAAATAAAGAACGTGTGTCTCGTTTGGTACAGTACCCAAGTACAGAACTGATAGCCCTGGGATCAAATCCTCGTTCGGCAACTTTTCTTTCTTCCTCCTCTCTAGAGTAATGACACAGGCTCTTCCCAAGCTTTGTGGAAGTAAAATGTTGTTTAAACTGGTTCCATAGCTTAAACAAACATTTCTGATATTCATTTGTGAAACTGGTCTAAGAAATGATAAATCACTCTTCTTTAAAACCTCGATCCTCGAGAACCGGATTCGACTCTAGGTGGAGGTCGTAAATAGTTTGTCGGATGTATGACATCAAGATGATGATTCTCTTTGGTCACATGTGTTGATATATTTGTAAAGAAGGATTAAACAATTTCTATAAAGCTTGCTATGAAGGATGGACTGCCTCGAATGTTTAGACAGATCTGATACATTTGTAATTTTTCACTTTATTAAAATGGTTTTTATATGTAAAGGTTTGATGAACTCCATAAATGTTTGATGATAAGTTATTATATATGTACTTTAGAAAGTATATTTTCAGAAATGGGATGAAAGATGATAGTGGATGATAAATAAGATGTTACCCTTGCCATCTACTTTTAAATAGTAAATATATTTTGTAAGGTAATAACGAGTCCCTAAGTATTACATGGTATTATTCATATTATTTGAGTTGGAACAGATATTTGCTGTTAAGCTGGAGAGCTTGAGCTTGAGCTTGATTGTATCTTGGTTAGTAGCTGTTACAATGTTTCAATAAATCTTATGAAATGCCATTATTAAGGCATGAGAGTAAGGGGCGCGAGAAAGGGTTAATGTTTTTTCAGTTTTTATATAAAAACATTATTTTAGTTAAAATAAATAAAATATTGCTTTAGTAAAAACATATAATAGATATGCATGGTGGTTTTAACATTTCTTGAATATTTGTCAAGAATGGTTTGGAATTAAAAACAACTTTTTCTTGTCATTTATAAATTGGTTTGTCATCTAATGTCATTATGTTGATATTACTTTGTGAAGAAAGTTAACATTTTATGTTTGCACTGAAGCAATATTCTATTTATTTTGGCCAAAAAAACTGTTTTGCTATAAACACTTCAAAATCACTGGGCTTTACTCGTGTTCCCTGCAATCCCACCGAGAACTTTAAAAAACACAAAGAATGTAATCTTTTAAACCCGTAGAAATTAGTCTTCTGGTAGACATTATTTAGAATTGAAACTAAAATAGCTTGCTCAGAAACTAGAATAGCTGGCTCAGCGACCATTTTGAGATAGCATTCAATATCCAAAGGAAAGTACGTATATAAAACCGTTAGGACCATCCAACGTGATTTGCAGGTAGCCGGTAAATAGAGGCTTGAATCCCGGATGGAGGAACTAAGGGAGGTAAGGGTGTTCTTTCTAAATGATCTGCACCCTCCCTCAAAGTGAAAGCGTGTTGGTATATACTGAGTAATATTTAATTCATACCTATCCCGTTAGTGTAATTAAATGTGGAAAGTTTCAACAAAAATAAGAGATGGAGCAAGCATAGTCATAAATAAACAAATCAGTAGAGCTAATAAATTTGTTACTTTTATTAATTTATAAATACTTCTTAGATGTTCACCTTAATTTAGCCACAATACATGATAAAGTTCATGCACCCTTGATGCGTTGGGCAGTAATAAATAGTACATATTCCACAACTGCTCTATGAGGTGAGGTGGGGGGAGTTACGGGATTTGACTTGAAGCTTGTTTTAATGCTAATGACAAATATTCAAGAGCTGTTGAGAAGATTGTGGTTTGGACCAAACTTATCTATTGGAGCAATATCTTACTTACTTTGTTCTATCTCGGCGGTCGAATGATCTATATCACGTAGCTCTAGTGATAGACTGGACTGTCCTTGACAGGTAGTCACTCTCTCGACAGACTATACTGTCCACGACAAGTAGTCACTCTCTCGACAGGCTGGACTGTTCAGGACAGGTAGTCACTCTCTAGACAGGCTTGACTGTCCTTGACAGGTAGTCACTTTCTCGACAGACTGGACTTTAAATGACAGATAGTCACTCTCTCGACAGGCTGGACTGTTCATGACGGGTAGTCACTCTCTCGACAGGCTGGACTGTCCATGACAGATAGTCACTCTCTCGACAGACTGGACTGTCCTTGACAGGTAGTCACTCTCTCGACAGACTGGACTGTCCATGACAGGTAGTCACTCTCTCGACAG